>JAUTDX010002058.1:0-60016 GCA_030844895.1 Ambrosia x helenae
AAGGATGACACGCACAAATCGAGAAATGGTCCAAATTTTTTTTTTCCCCACCTTCGGCTGCATATTTTCGTTTCCTAATTCTTTTTCCTGCTGCTTTGTTTAACTCTAACTGGGGCAATCCGCAAAAAATTGTCCCTTATAAGCATGCCCCTTGCGCAAGATGCCACGCACAAATCGAGAAATGGTCCATTTTTTCTTTTACACTTATCTCAATCCATGATCCTTATTTTCCATCAAAGTAGTAAATTGATGGTTTTATGCTTAAGTCTGTCTAACTTGTGCTCAAAAGTCTGAACAAGATAACTGATGTTTAGACTACATAGTACAGAGCTTGACTGATTTTTTTAGATATATATACTCAAATTCTATAAAATAGAACGATACAGAGAAGATTATATACTCAAATTTAATAAAATAGGAACGATACAAAGAAGATTAGATTTCACTTTAGATTTAAATATTTCAAAGTGAAATCTTCAAAATGTGTATCTAATCTAATATGTATGCAATCGCATAAGATCAAATTTATTTCTGCATATTTTTGTTCAGTAGTTCGTTTTTCTGTTTCTTTTGTTAACTCGAATTGGGGGACATTTGAAAAACTTTTCGTCTGCAAGTTATAATAATATTAATTTTTTGATGTTTTGTTGATGAAATTATATCACAAGTTCCAAATAAAAACAAATAACCTGCAATCAAACTGTTTTGTTAACTGTAAATTATTAGCTAGCAAAAATATAAAAGTTATTT
Source organism: Ambrosia x helenae (assembly GCA_030844895.1). Lineage (NCBI taxonomy): Eukaryota > Viridiplantae > Streptophyta > Magnoliopsida > Asterales > Asteraceae > Ambrosia > Ambrosia x helenae. The sequence goes on from JAUTDX010002058.1 coordinate 751, forward strand.
GTTCCTGCCCGGGATCGAACCGGAGACCTTTTGCGTGTAAAGCAAACGTGATAACCACTACACCACAGAAAACATATTATGATTATTTTAGCTATAGGATCTGAAATAACTACAATATTAACCACGCAAATAGTAAAATAGTTGATTTTGCATTAATATTTTTGTGACCAAGAGATTTGTAGCATAGATGGTATCATGCTATAGTTTTGATCTTTGGACTAAATAGTTAATTAATTCAGTTTTTTTTTTTTTTTTTTTTTGTCATTTATAATGCACTACCATAGTACCATGTGTAAAAACTAGTTGACAAAACATATAACTTACTTCAACAATTCTGAATTAAACAAATAACTTACATAGTTAGATATGGTCTTCTAATTTTGGAACACGGTTTGTTTTGACAGGTACAAATCAAGAATTAGTGATAGAAACCTATTCGAGATGGTCAATCTCCCAATAGACCCGTAGAGTGGGTTAGGCTCCAAAGAACACAAGATAAAGAAGACTAGAACTTTGCAATCATTTTCTCTTCTTAATCTCTTTAATGAAAGTATATCAAGTTAAATAGGCAAATGAAATAAACTACTCACTACCCCACTACTCACTAAAAACATGCAAACAACTAAACAATAAAATGTAAACATAAATGCTACTTGCAAAATAGAAACATGGGTGCATGAGAACATGGTGTTGGCGGTTAGCACGTATCAATTAGTATGACGGTCAGAGAGTTAAAAAATGGCGGTGACACCTTTGACGTTTTGGTTACTGGAGTGGACACATTTTATTCGTTTTGGTTGACTATCTTCTCGTTAATTCGTTATGCTGAATCAAATGATCAACTACCAGTGAAGCAGCCGCGGTTGTATTTGAAGAAGGTATTCATCAAAACTTCAATCTTCTAAAGCTATGTAGAATCGATGTGTTTCAGATCATAGTTTATGACTAGGCATTTTGAAAGGTTCTGCTAACTAGATTGCAAAAGTTATGGTTTCCAGTTTTGTTAACTACTTATTCGGTTTATAGTTTATGCCTTATGTGTTGTCATAATTTAAACTTGTGTTCAAAGTCAGATGTTAAGGGTAATGCACTCAGATTATCCTTTAAATTCATGATATTTGGTTGTGTTTGAACTTCAGTTCCTTACTTTAGTTGTATATACACTTGGCCCTTAGATTGGATATGTTTAACATCGAACTTATCATGCCAATTATTTTTGCGAAAATCTGTTGTAGAGTTCTTTGAGGCCATCATTACGAATCCAGTAAATTTATTAGCCACGGTAATCTCAAATCATTATGTTTTGTAGTTTCGGTGACCAAGACATTACTAGCATAGACAATATCATGCTATACTTTTGATCTTTAGACTAATATTAGCAAGCCACTTATACCAGAAGATGTACAAGTTCATATAACGAGATCCTATTTAAAGCAGTTTCTCCCACATCGACCAGAAGATGAAATTGGGGCTAGTTTAAATAGTTGAGATTTTTGAACATTGTTGTCCCTTCGGGGACATCTGATAAAATTGGAACGATACAGAGAAGATTAGCATGGCCCTGCGCAAGGATGACACGCACAAATCGAGAAATGGTCCAAATTTTTTTTTCGATCCTTTCTTTGTCATTTTCGCGCAAGCCCTAATAATCTGTAAGTTATAATCATGATCCTTTTTTAATGCTTAAGTGTCTCTAACTTGTGCTCAAAGTCTTGATGTTGGTGACAAAGAAATTAGTATCATTGATGACATTATGCTATGGTTTTGATCATTAGACTTTTATGTTAATAATTTAGGTTTTGTAATCATATAAGTATAATGCAAAACCTTTAAAAAGTGAAAAAAAAAACTGTTTCCAGCCCAGCATGGCTGATCTATTATAACCGATGTTTAGTAGCATTTTAATCCTTCGATTCATGGTGTTTCTTCATTTCTAGGGGGGTATAAGCTAACGTAAGCAGATGGCATAATCTTAAAAGGTTAAATTCTTTAATCGGGTGGTGGGAATTGGGGCATCGATCTTCTGGGGCGCGTGTGTTTTGGTGGATATATGGTTCAGGAAGGGCAGGGGTGACTACTGACTAATACCGGTGTGAGTTTTTGGGTGTGCTTCAACAGGTCATTGTGTTAAAATATTATGTGATATGGGTTCTAGCTGAATTCAGCACGTAATATTCAGTTCGTGTTAATCAATTTCTTCTCCTTTAAGGGAATTCGCTTCCTGGGGGGTTGAGAATTAACACTTTCTTCTCATACGTCGAGGCTTCACACCTGCAGAACGCCTTGTATGGAAAAACATAAGATCTTCGCAGGAATTTCATTTTAAGTTCTGTTGCCTACATGAGGAAATATTGATATCTGGCGGGACTGAAGGATACTGTACACGCCTCAATGGCTGATCATTGGTCTCTAATTTTAATAGTATGGCTTTCTTGATAAGGTACTATTGGGATGAATTTCGAGAGCAGAAAATGGGCTTGAGTCGAAAGCTGTTTGGATTGAAGATCATTGAGGCTGCAACTCTGCAAGTTATACCTTTCCATACAAATGCATTTATGTTGTCTGTTGGAGAAAATGGCAGTCAAATCTAGATATTTTATGCAAATATGTATGTATTATTCTAATGAGATTGGATTGAACTCAACTACTGATTCTTGTTAAACACATTCATGGCAATACACCTCTATATATAGAGGAGAGGGTGTAATCTGTAACAACCAAACTAACAACTACCATAACAACCTAACCACCACTATACAAATATATATGCTAACATAGTTCTTTGTATTTTATGATGTTTGGTGGCTCCTGGTAACTTTCTCCTGTGGTTTTTTAATGATATGTTTCGTCATTGTTAAAAAAAATTAAGTTTTCAATCTTCAAGATCTGTTTTGAATCTGTGTGTTTATTCCTTTTCTAGATCTTATGATGGTTTCAACTTTCAGATATCTCAAATTTTATAAGTTGCTGCTGCGTAGTTTATCTAATGCTTTCGGTCAATTATAAGTTTCTTAAAAAAAAGATTAAAAATAATTGTTCCTGCCCGGGATCGAACCGGAGACCTTTTGCGTGTAAAGCAAACGTGATAACCACTACACCACAGAAACATCTTATGTTAATCAATGGCTAAAGTAATCACAAATCATGACAGTTTTAACTATGCCATTAGTAAACTTGTTGCATTAATATATTGATTAACAAGACTTAAGACTAAATTGTTAACATTTCAGTCTTAAGACTTAAGAATAACCATGTGTAAAAAAAAAAACTTAAAAATTGGACAAAATGTGTTTTGTAGGGAAGCATCTAGGAAATCAGCTAGCAACATACACTTACTAGTTACTGCACAAATCTAGTTGATAAAATATATAACTTACTTCAACAACTTCTGAATTAAACAAGTAACTTATATAGTTAGATATGGTCTTTTAATTTTGGAATACTGTTTGTTTTGCCAGGTACAAATCAAGAATTGGTAGTACTGTATTAGTATAGTTTTTTTTTTTTTTTACTTAATAGTTAATAGCTTCTAATTATAGTTAAAACAAGAACATAAATCATGCAATCTTAATACAAAGATCGGTCCAGCTTTCCTTTATATAAAGTAGCTTAAGAGATTTAGCACCGTAACACAAGAACATAAATCAATCATTTGTAGATCTAAAACAAACCGGAACAAGTAAATAAATAAGTTAAACTGAAACTTGCATGACACAGACAGACAATGGTGGTGTGGCGGAAGCAGCTGTTGGAGAATTTGAGTCTGGATATGAAGAACTAGAATTAATTATGTAAAGGTAACTACAATAATTTCTGTATATTCTAACAACAACCCAGATTATCTGATCACATTGTAGATGCATTTCTAAAAGACACTCCAAGCCATCGCAAACTTTCAACTTTGGAGAGGACTGTAGTTGTAATAATTGCCTGACCAAACTAACATAACTACCATGAGTTAGTCCATAATAACAATAATATATATATTAAGTCTAGATGTGAACTGGCTGTTCGAATGCAGGGCTGCAGGCGGTGGGGTGGTTTGAGCGTATGTTTTATGACCTGCTTTTGTTCTTTTTTGTGACTACCTGCTTATTTGTTTTCAGTTGACCATCTTCTTGTTATGGCTTTATCAATGATCTCACTTTCTTGCATTACTAATTACATTGATCTTTAGTGACAGATTTCAAGCTTTGTACACTAAGTAGTTTCGATAACAATACACTAGTTTTCATCATTACCCCCTTTCTCTCAAAAAACGATACTAGCTCGATGTGTGATATACGGCTTGTTTCATCTTCCATGTGTAACCATAGTTGCAGGTACTTGTTTCAACGTTTTACAACATCATGCAGTTTGATTTAAAAAAATAAAATAAAAGAGAGAGAGAGAGAGAGAGAGAGAGAGAGAGAGTGAAACAAGTTCATATAACGAGATCCTCTTGAAAGCAGTTTGTCCCACATCGACCAGAGATAAACCTAGGGTTTCTTTAAATGGTTTGGGTTGTCAACAGTTACCGTCCCTTCGGGGACATCCGATAAAATTGGAACGATACAGAGAAGATTAGCATGGCCCCTGCGCAAGGATGACACGCACAAATCGAGAAATGGTCCAAATTTTTTTTTTCGTCGGCTTGTACTTCACTGTTCTGCATGTTTTTGTTTCCTAATTCTTTTTCCTGCTTCTTTTGTTAATTCAAACTGGAACGACCCGCAAGTAACCATGCCAAATTTGTGAAATCTAAACTGTGTATAGACTTTGTGAAATTATTATGAATTTGGCCCCTTATTAATTTCAGGTTTTACTAAGGAATTCAGGATTTTACAACAAGAAACAATATCAGCCATTATAAAATAAAATTTGCATGGGGCAGTGGCTCTTTGAAAGCAGGGCTGCAGCCTGCAGTGGTTTGCGATCAGGGCCACAAAGAAGGACCAAAGGAGAACTGCGTTGGAGCTTTGTGTGATATCTCCCTTTTTCTAGATCTTATGATGATGATATATCAAATTTTAAAGTTGCCTAAGTTTATCTAAATGGATCCTTTCAATTATTAGCTGTTTTATTAACAACAAAAATAAAATCTATTAATTGTTCCTGCTGCCATGTCTACCAGAGCTGAGCACTGGTTGTCAGTTGTTGTCGCATCGGGTCAATTATTAGCAGTTTTTTAAAAAACTAAAGTGTTGATGTTCCTGCCGGGATCGAACCGGAGACCTTTTGCGTGTAAAGCAAACGTGATAACCACTACACCACAGAAACATCTTATGTCAATAGCTAAAACCAATTAATAAGAATTGTAAACACGCAAGTAGTAAAATTGATAATTTTGCATTAATATTTGATCATATCGAACTCGGATGAATACCCCAAAAATGGTTTTTCTACATGTTTAGAGACTAAAATATGGCATCACGAAAGATTTATACTCTAGCAAAACAAGCAGTTTTGGTATGGATTAAGCTTTGTGAAATTTAATCCACTCGACTCCCTAGTTTGTTTTTTTAACGGAAAAAACTTTCATTATTTAAAAAGATTACAAAATAAGGGAAATAATGTGATGAGTATTTGAAATGACGCTATCCATTTAATGTTACATTTCCTATTTCTATTACCATACCACGTAACGAAAAGGAGATTATCAAGTCAAAGATAAGCCATTTCAATGTTTGATCTATCATTTTGCGCAAAAATAACTTTATCCTGACTTTTCCAAAACGTCCACCAACTATTAAGAATCATTCCACGAATAAGTTTTTGTTTCTTGTTCTCAATCTGCAAAGAATCCAAACATAGCATATTTCTCTCCGGACGATAATCCAAATATAAAGGAACATAAAGCTAGTTACACATTATAATTGCCATATCGCATTCTCCGAATATATGGTCAACCGAACTTTACTATGGACAAATTGGCATAAGTACATGGAACATCTACCCCTATATCGATCAAATAACCTCATAGGCTCATAGGAAAGTAGATTCAATAAAATTCTCCAACCTACGATATTTACCTTTATTGGAGTACAAGGATTTCCAACTCGTAACAAAAATCTCATCCGAAAGCACCATAGAACCAATATGATTTCGAATAGATTTAACTGTAAAAGTCTCATCTTATCAAAAATCAAATCCATATATCTCCCTCACCAGAGAGCAACAACGAACTTAACTCCTGTAATAACAATTGAGTTGTTCCGATTCACTACCACCTTGAATAGAACGATGCCACACAAATGACCAAGTCGCATCAGACCACTTTGAACTAATCACACAATCGGTGTTAACCTCTAGACGATATTGACCAGGAAATTTGTCTAGAAGACCCGTATTCCTTATCTAGTACAAGTCAGTCCAAAATCCTGTGCATCACCACTAGCTACTTACTTTTTTTAACGTGTGCCATGGAATTATGTCTTTGTCATTAAGAGTAGAACACGACTTCAAAATTTTGAACCAAATCCCTTTACTATGCCCGTTTAGCATACCATCTTCCGTCCTCGCCTTTTCCCAATGTGAAAAAGATTTCAATGAATCCAAAGATCATCGACCTTCTGAAAAATCGCCATCTTCAGCATAAACCTATATAAACTTTACTCGAATGGATTCAACATATTTAGCAATTCTTTCGGTCATAATTAAGAAACAACAAGTAATAGATCCCCAACGCCCCAACACTAATTTTGTTAAGGTGAACCTTCTTCCAATGAACATCATATTAGTTTTCTAATGAGACAATTTTAGTGAAACTTATCGAACCTATGATACAGTGCCGTCTCCGAGCATCCTAAAAAAATTTCAGGCCTGGGGCGATTAGAAAATTTGGCCTCTACCATGGCATGAAGACATGAAAGAAAACTAAAATTATATGATTGGTAAGGGAATTGAACCTAGGTGTTGCAAATTAAGAGCATGTGGAGTAACCACCAGGCTACACTTTGCTTTTGTTTACAAGTTTACTTATAAATATTATATAATATATATACATATATATAAAATCTTCGGGCCCTCGGGATTTTCGGGCCTGGGGCCGCCGCCCGCATCGCCCCTACTAAGAGCCGGCGCTGCTATGATACCAACTGGAGTATTTAATAAAGACATGTTACCATCCAACGGTAAACCAACATAAATAAAAGTTATTATTAACGTTGAGATGTCATTTATGTCTTGTTGTTAGCTTGGTTGCTCTAGGGATGACAATTAAACCCGAACCCGATGGATAAACCCGACACATTTGGGACGAGTTTAGGGTCTGGTAATCGGGTATGGGTCCGGGTATGGGATTCGTTTTTATTTTTTTTCGCGGGTTTGGGATGGGCTTGGGATTTGATGATATACCCATTTACCCGACCCGATTACCCGATAAAGTATACTCGTTTACCCGATTAGATACCCGATGTAATTTCCTATATATCTTTTAAAACATGTATTCATAATATATCTAATTGTCCATCTAGATTGTCATCTTCTTCAAAAAAACACCAATTATTTGTGTATAATATCTGTTATCTATGTCTTTTAGTGTTTTTATATGATTTAACTATTTTATATTTATACATTGTAATCATTTACATACATATTTGATAATGCTAAATGTATTGGTTAGTAGTTAAACAAGAGATACCCGACATGTTTTTAATCAGATATACCCAATGGATAAGTTTTTAAAATTAACGGGTTTACCCGATACCCGATACAAACCCGAAGGGTTTTGGGACGGGTTTGGGACAAGCATACCTAATCGGGTATGGTGTTGGGATTACTTAAACCCGTCCCAAACCCGACCCATTGCCATCCCTAGGTTGCTCTCTTTCCCCCACAAACTAGTGGCTTCAATATAGGGGTGAGCAGAAAACCAAACCGAAACCAAAAAAACCAATTTAACCGAGTCGAAAATAACCGAACCGCACAAAAACGGAAAAACCAAACCGAAAAAAGCAACCCAAAATTAGCAGTTCGGTTTCGGTTTTGCATTCTATAAAAACCGAAAAAACCCGAACCGGACCGAATAAACCAAAAAATATTTTTTAATATATCTTATACATTGATTTAGGAATTATTAGTTTTATTCTTGAAAATAACTAATTTTCAAAGTATTACAAAAGAAATGTCCTAATAAAAACTTTGGAAAACATGAACAATATTAATTTGAAAGGTTAATATATTAACAAATATAAACATTTAAGAGACATTCTTAAATCTTGAATTATAAGTTTTATTTTTAAATTTTATGAGATTATGTTCCAAAAACTGAAGAACCGAACCGAACAGTTACTAAAACCGAAACCAAACGGTTTTAAAAAATCGAACACTTCGATTACTTTATGATTTTACCAAAAAACTAAACCAAACTGAATTGTGCACACTCCAGTTCTATATCCTTCTCATTAACCTTTGCATCTTTCTCTTCGCCTCTCATCTACCTCGACATCTTTCTCTCTCCTTAACTCTCAAATGAATTGCCTCCCAATCCAAAAATCATCCATGTTCACGAACCTACAAACTCATCGTCCACATTTGCGAGACGTGGAGTCCAAAACCTATGAGATTAAAATGCTCCTTAATAAAGGTATAAGAGTTATTGTCGAAATTACGGCTCTAGACTATTTACACCTAAACATTGTGGGTTGCAGTGGCGAAGCTTAAGAAATTGGTTCGGGGGTCGGAAATCACCAGTCACGGAATGAGACCTAATTTTTTTTCTATATCTATGTTTCGGATTATATGTTCGAGTCGGTGATTCGATTCGGGTCGAGTCAAACTTTAAATACAATAATATCAAAGTTCTAAGAGGAAGTTTGGGATTGATTTTTCAAAACAGATTATGCGTTTTGGAAAAAACAGGGGTGGAGCTGCTTTTAGATTATTGCGTTTTGGTAGCCTAAAAATTTATTTCAAAACTTAACCCCAAACACTAAAAACTGATTATTTGCGTTTTCAAAACGCAATAATCTAAAAGTCCATTTCAAATCGCAATCCCAAACACCACCTAAGCATTGTTTAACAAAAAAATTGAACAAACACACTAAAACATTAAAAAAGAGACATATAATTTGGTACGATGTACCAATTAAACTAGGTTCTATTTTTGCACATCAAAAATCATACATAACTTAAAGTCTTCAAATTTCATAACAACTACTTCGAAAGTATTATCAAATTACATAATATAAAACTTTAAAGCACAAAAGCAAAAAAAACTTACTATATGATAATTTATAACAATATGTTCATGAGATATATCCTTTAGATAAAGAACATGGCACCAGCTCATCAAAGCACTAACAATGTAAATAACAGTTAACTAATTGATATGATGACAAAGACATATGCTTGTAGAGTTTAGAACTTAGATGACACATCACACAACCTCTACTCAGTACTCACACTTATGGATCACAAGTCTACAACAATATTAATAAAACAATTCTCAATTGAAATCAACAAAAAAGATAGAGTTAATAGCCAAAATCGTCCTCGAGGTTTGGTCACTTTTGCCACTTCAGTCCAAAACCCAAACCTTTTAAATATGGGTCCTTATACTTTACATTTTTTTGCCACATTCGTCCCTGACACTAACCCAGTTAAATATTAACGTTAAGTTGGGGGGTATTTCTGACTTTTTACCTACCCTTTTATTTTTTAATATTTTTACTTAATAAGTGGGACCCACCTCCCCCACCTTCTTCTACTCTAAACCTGCCACCATCACACACCACCACTGCCATCACCACCACCACCACCATAGCCTCCAACCTTCACCCTCACACAACCTTCAACACTCAACAAAACCACCAACATCGAGCCTCGAACCCAAAACTATACCTGACCCGAACTCGAGTTGTGACCCATACTGTGAACCGGAACTACACCCGAGCTGAACCCATATCTTCTGACCACCATCAATCGGTCACCAAATAACCACCATCGGCCACCTACGCCATCACCATCACGAACCACCACCTCTGCTTGACCACCGAACCAAAACCCGACTCCACTAAACCACCAAGTCCAAACCAAAACCTCCTGAGCTCAAAAAGAACTCCAACAAACCCGAGCCCCTGAACCCGTCGAATCTGAGACACCAACACCACCATCCGCACCATAAACAACCATCACCATCATCATCCCCGTCTCCTTGTACAGCGCTGCCACAACCACTATAATCATAACCCTAAACAACCATCACCTCCACCGCCTTAAACCACCCTAATCGTAACCCTAACCTCAGCCGCTGCCATCCCTAATCGTACCACCATCATCATTGTAACCCTAAACACCCACACCCACTCATCATTCGATCTACTCTCTCTCTCCTCCATGCTCTCTCTCTCCATCTCTCTGTCATCTCTCTCTCTGCTTTCTCTCTCTCGTCTCTGCTCTATCTCTCATCTCTGCTATCTATTTCTCTCTCCTATCTCTCTCTCTATCTCTGCTCTTTCTCTCTCCCTTAAAGTAAAGGTTTTTGTTTTTATTTTTTTTTCTTGTATTTATTTAGCCTTTAAATATAAAATGTCTAAAATTCCCTCGATTTTGTAGGTAAAAAGTCAAAAATGCCCACAGAGTTAACGAGATAAGTTAACTGGATTAGTGTCAGGGAAGAATGTGGCAAAAAGTGTAAAGTATAAGGACCTAGATTTAAAAGGTTTGGGTTTTGTACTGAAATGGCAAAAGTGACCAAACCTCAGGGACGATTTTGGCTATTAACTCAAAAAAATAATAATATAAATAGATTACCATGTGATTGCTTATCACCATCTTAATCGTCGTCGTCTTCTTCTTCTTCCCCAATACAACAAAATCGCTATGCCTTGGGTATGTTTGGCAAAACTAGCTGGTGGCTGGTAGCTGAAAGTTTTTTAAATATATTTTGGTGTTTGGCAGAGTAGCTGGAGCTTTTAATAAAATGTATAAAATGACCAAAATGGGCATAAATAAAAGCTTGTAAAGAATGTTTTTATTTTATTTTTAAAATAGAATGGGTATTTGTGTCATTTCCTAATTAAAAGCTTGTAGCTAGTAGAGTTTTTTCTTAAAAGCTAGAACTAGTAGCGTTGAGCTTTTTCTCCAACCTAAAAGCTTCCAGCTCTTTCAACCAAACAAGGCTTTTTATTGAGTAGGAGTTTTTTATTAAAAGCTTGAAGCTTGAAACTCGTAAAAGCTCTTAAAAGCTCCTTGCCAAACGTACACCTTGCCTCTGATTGTTGTCCAATTGCATCATCTTCAACACATCTTTTCTTTCCAAATTACCATGATTTAATAGAAACAAAATACGGGGTCGAAACCGTATATACCTAAAAAAATTTATATGGATACTATATGATCAAAACTTTTGAGCGAAAATTCGTGTGGCCCCCTCTCGCCCCTTAAAACCTGTGCTGCGCCGTGGTCGGTTGTACCCTTTGTTACAAAAATCACACGTAAAACTACTAACTACAAATGGACAAACCAAACATATCACATTTTGTTTGTTGCTTTGAACCGGGTTTTAAGCTCCATCAATTGTTTTAAATAGTAAAAACGGCTGATAACACAATTACATGTTAACACATTGAAATTACCAACAGACTCTGACCATTAACTAGTTTATTACTTGTTAGTTGTTCCAGTTGTTCGACTTAAAATAAAATCATGGGCCAAACTTGTAAACAAAAACAATATTATGGGCTTGCACTATAGTGCCATCGAAAGCCCATCGAATACTATTATCTGCTGAAACATAACAAACCCTAATCACACACATCATCCACCTTATATATAAATAATATCCAACCGTCGATCTCTTCATCCATTCATTCATCTCCTCTCTCCCAGCTCCAGATCTCCTTCTCCTAATATCATCATTTAATTAATTTTTTATTTTTTAGTTTTAATTAATTATTCGTGTACAATAAGCCGATGCTCTGGATAATAAGTAATGAAGGAAGCATGGTAATGTGCACGAAGATTGAGCAACTATTAGGTCGTCATGTCTGCTCCCTCTGATTTTCTCTGATTTGGGGGCCTGGATTAGACCTACACTTTTTTTTTATAAAATAAAAATAATAATTTTGGTTTAATTGGTAACCTGATGTATAAAAGCAGGGATCGATTGCCTTAAGTGAATCGGTCTCCCGTAAATGTCAGGGAAATAGAGTGGGCATCGTTATTGGGTGAACCTCTTGATTCTTTTTCATGATGGATAAGGTTCAGTAAACGAAGCTATATTTTTTTTATTAATAATATTAAAATTGTCTGCAAGTGAGTGAGCAATCAGAAAATGGGTGTGTTGCCTACCTTATTCATCGGCCTTGACACAACCTGTCAGTTGTGTCAAACTGTTTCTTTATACAACCTGTTTTATCTGATTGGTGTCCCTTTAAATGGATGAATGATTTGAGGTATTGGTAAAGCTGCTGATTGGATATCTTTTGTCACTGAAGCCGCTAATTCGATTGTTTGGCGTACTAAAACATTACTTTGCACCAATATCGACAGACTCGTGATGTATGCTGGAACTCTACAATAACATGAAACGGTTTTATAGATTGTGCACAAGCCGTTGAATTGATGCGCAACATACCCATATTAACTTTTTTTTTTCTAATTGCCCACCCATTTCCGCTTTTTTTTTTTTTTTGCCAAACCACCATTTATGCAAAAAAAAAATATCATAATGTTACACCTTCACTAAATTCTACTAACTTTAGACCTAAACGCAAAAGAGTAAAAGCTTTCAAAAATGCTTAGACCATGTGGAGTGAACTTTAATTTTTAAAGCCCTCATTTGGGTAAATTGTGACATGTGGCCTCCTAGTTAGTCTAGAGGCTTTCAATTCATAGATGTAGATCTCGGACCTATGAATGGGGATGTTCCTGAAACTGACAAACAAAAAAGGAAGTGAGTTAGAAAAAAAAGAAGCAACTTGGACAAAAAGAAACGAAGTGGCTTAGGCAAATCTTTTTTGTCGATAACCTCAGACCAATCAATCGGATATGGATTAATACGTAATCGTTTTAAATGAAAATCAGCTGTAGTGGTTTAAAGGCTTATAATGATTACCCAATTATTATATTTTTTAAATTAAAACCAAATAATGTTAAAAGCAAGACTTTGATTGGTGGAATGGTTTGGGTTGAAGCGTTAAATTTTTTTTACCGCATGTGTAGGCTTGTTGAAGTTTAGCGCCTAGGGGTTGTTTGGGGCCTTAAGGGGTGTTAAATTTGGCTTTCACACCCAAATTACCGTCCACTACGAGTGATCAGATTGTAGAAAGCGAGACATGGGGAAGAAGTTAGCTCAACACTTAACGGAACGTTGTAACGGTGTTAATATACTATTCATCGAGCTTCAAAAATTAACATATAGGATAATTAATAAAAAAGAAAACTACTGATCTGTAACCATATGAAGCAAAGCTTTCGTCGAATAGGCTTTGGATACAGTAAGGATTGGAAGTGGAGTGCGGAGTTGAGCAACGGGAATGACAGAGGTGGAGCACTGCTGCATCGTCGGTCGGTGGATGAAACGACGGACAGTGGGGCGGCGGAAGGAGCTGGAGGTGTCACCAGAATATGGCAGCGGAGTAAAGAGGTGGGTTGGGGTTCAGAGACAGGAACTTACCTAATAGATTAAAGAGTGAAAGAGACATAGGAGGAAACATATTAGATAGAGAAAGCGAGACATGGGGAAGAAGTTAGCTCAATAGTTAACGGAAAGTTGTAACGGTGTTAATATACTATTCATCGAGCTTCAAAAATTAACATATAGGATAATTAGAGCAATAACAAATATGACTTACAACGTCTCAAAAATAATAACATAAACCATGTTCTAGGTGGCATTGAAACATGTATGATACTTTAGGATTCATACACCCTGGCCCATACCACACACCAATAGAAAACTGCCACATACCCAGAATGTGATGTCATACACTCTAAATATGATGTCACGGGGTGTATGAATCGTAAAACGCTTTTGATGTTCTTCCTTTTTAGTTATTACCTTGAGCCAATCACATTCTTCCTATTTAATGCAAGAGACATGGTATTTTTAGTGTCTCCACACCCTTGCAATGTCTCAAAAATAAGAACATGAACCATGTCCTAGGTGGCATTGAAACATGGCTTTTTTGGTGTCCCCACACCCACTAGCTTCAAAGCTCTATGCTTTCTAATTTAGCAAACCTATTGGTTTTTATTATAGATAAGACGATCGTTTTAGTAGCTCAAGCTATATAAATCAGATGAAATGACATGTTTTGAACTATATTTTCGTTATACGAACAAGTTCAAGACATGTCATTTTAATTCGTACATACATGCATTGATAAACTTGTTCGTATAACGAAAATATAGTTCGTTTAAGAAAACATACGAATTAAATGTTAAAATTTAATTCATGGTATATTCAATGAATTCGACAGATGAGTTCGTTTAAGATTTTAAATTCGATGGTGGCTTAATAATTGGAACTTTAAATTCAAAGTTTAAAACTTTAGTGTATTACCGAAAACAGAAACGAGACCAAAGTTGGTTACTATTGTGGAGGAGAAACAGAGTGGAGGTGGGGAAGAGAAGAGCACGGATATGTGGAAAAGAAGAACAATGACGGTTTTGGCAATTAACTAAGTTTTAACACAGATGGACAATTTTGCCCCTGATTTAACGAGGTTGAGTTAACCTCGTTAAGTAATTAGACTGTTTTGGCCTATTTCGTCAAAAGTCAAGGATTGTTCAATCAATTTTTAAAGTTTGGGCTGTACTGGCATATTGGCCCAAATCACAAGGACGGTTTTGGTAATTAACTCTAATTATAATTGAACATGTTTAAAAGACAAAATTGTATATATAAATATATGATATAACATTTGTTTGGGCTCGTTTAGACTCGTGAGCCTAAACAAGCTTTGTATGTAAGGCTCGAGCTCGGGCTCGATAACTAAACGAGTCATATTTCAGGCTCGAACTCGGGTTCGGGATCGTTAAGGCTCGGCTCCTTCGAGCTTTTTACCGAGCCAATCCTGAGTAGCTCTCGAGCTGCTACGTGTCATTTACACCCCTATTTGTGAGGTGCTTCGAAAGAATACTAGAAAGTTAAATGATGAAACATAAGAAATAGAGTAAGCTGCTAAAATGGCCCCTAAGGTTTGACCCAAAATGCTTGTTTAGACATAAAAAGTTATTTTTATCACTGGAACACTGGAACTTTCATTTTGGTGCCATTTTGGCCACCTTTTTTTTAACTCAGTTAGAAAAGTTAGTTTAGTTAAGGGGTAATTTTGTCATTTCAGGTCAAAACTTAAAAACACATATTTAACTTCCTCTTCTTCACGTAAACGATTGAAACACAGGTTCTTTCCACAACTCTTTGAAAACCCTAATTCCTAAAAGTTAAAGAAACCACAAATCGACTATGGTATTCTGCAATTGTGGAGCTTTAACTACAATACGTGTATCTTCGACCTCTACAAACTCAACTTCCTGCACAATCGCAGATGAGAGAGAGAGAGAGGGAGTGGGGGAGAGAGAGAGAGATGGAGAGGAAGAGACAAAGGATAATTGTATTGACAGGGAAAAGGCGGGGATAAAAATATGTTTTTTTTAATTTTTACAATGAAATGACAAAATTGCCCCTAAGCGTAACTGACTTTTCTAACTGAGTTAAAAAAAGTGGTCAAAATGACACCAAAATGAAAGTTCCAAGGTTCCAGTGATAAAAATAACTTTTTTGTCTAAACAAACATTTTGGGTTAAGCCTTAGGGGCCTTTTTAGCAGTTTACTCTAAAATATGATTTTAAACATTAGTGGTGAATTTGCACCATCAATTTGAACGACCTCATCAAATAGGTGTCAAATTAGAATAAAACCATGTGCATGTGGACTGTGAACTTTGACAATTTTAATACGAAAAGTTAACAACATACCTTCTGACCCATGGAGCCCTAGCCAATTTTCCCCTGTGACCTTGCATGTTTGAGTTAATCATATGAGCTCACATTCACAATATTGTTGAAGTAAAATCAGTACTTGTTACTCGTAATACCCTGTGTTGTTTGATACATATTTGAGAAAAACAATTCAAAACAAATTATATTAAAAGTATTGCATACTTAGTTTGCTAAAAAATCGGCAAGAATGATCATTTCTTTTGCATTTACTCGCAGTTTGTTAAGAAAAAATGATGGCTCACATGGGTATAGTAAAACGAACAAAATTGAATTGGGCTCGATGACTAAAGTTAAGCAATGCTCACCCACAATTCTCACCCACAATTACTTTATATTTACAACAACTGCTAAAGAACGAACTAAAGATAACATAAAATCATAAATGCAAGAAACTTAAATAGATAATTGCCAATGTGTTGCAAAAAAAAGTGTAAACCATCAACACACCAAAATGCAAAAACTACTAGATTGCAAGTTACTCCTGCAATAATTTATTTACTAATTAATATTGATATATATAATTCACTATGAATTAAACATCAAGCACCAGTGGTCTAGTGGTAGAATAGTACCCTGCCACGGTACAGACCCGGGTTCGATTCCCGGCTGGTGCATGTTTGCAATGAAGAAATTACGCTCATTGTGATGTTGGGTCATCACACCTCTTCGATCTTTCGAACTATGAAGCGATTCTGAGCATTTAATTTTTTTTTTTTCTAAAGTAACCATTTGCATCCTCACGAGACCAAGGCTTCGGTTTTAAGATCCACACACCCAACTCATCTTATTTTCCCTACTCAATGAACACAAAATGGTGACAGTCAAACTACGAATTACGTGTGAATTTTAAAGAACCTGAACATAGGTTAAAGCTACTCATGAAGTTGGGTAAAATCTGATGAAATGGTGTTCTATGTATCTAGTTATCTTCTAGTTTTTCTCTTGGTCCACACAAAGTTTTTGGAATTTTTTTTATATATATATAAGGAACCCAACTGTTAGGAGAAAAAAAATAAATCCATTATTAAAATTTTGATTTAGTCCATATAATTCCTTTTTAAAAGATATATCTCGTATTTGTCCGGCATAATTAAACACATTTTTTAATACTCATGCCTACTCAAGTGTAGTAATTTTCATGGGTGTTATTACCTATAGTTTGGATGTGATATTTAGATTGCTTGTTGGTAGTGTAAAGTATTGTTACTTGGCTTCATATATTTAACACGTATAGTAGCAAGAATTTTTCATATTAATAAGAAACTATTTGAAAACTATTCTCATATTTCCTTTTTGGCTTTTCACGGTCTGGTTTATAAACCGTAAATCAAACCGTCTGATACGTGAAAGTGTGTTCTGGTAAATCGAACACTGGTTGTGAAAAGCCGTAGCATAAACCGGTCTAATTTTATCAGAGCGAACACAAAACAGTTTTTAGTATAAACCGTAAACCAAACTCGATTTATCATCAAGAGTAACACTAGTATGACAAAGCCGGCTATAGATCAAACCTATCGATACCATTGTAACTTGCCATTGACAAATGACATGATCAACAACACAAAAGCATAAATTAAAGATTAAACATTGACATACCACAAATCTATCAAGACATTCAAGCCTTTACATACACACACACTCGGAACAATACCAACAAAAGCAAAAACCGCGAAAAATAACATCACCAGATGATTAACTTATGTAAACGACTGGTGTCGCTTATTTAGTTATTAAAACCCGATGATCATCTTGCTCTGACTCATTTTACCCTAAGATGCCATCACCGGGTGTCGTTTATTATGACCCAGGAAAGCTTGTCTCATCATTTGATAACTGTCTCTATAATGCTCGAGCGAAAAACATAGCTGTCGTATGACTTCACGTTTCTCCTCTGCGCCTTCTGTAATCACTTCCCGTTGCCTCGTGATTTCTTGCTCGAGTTCTTTGCATCTAGAAGTCAACTCTTCTATTGACTTGTTTGACTTTGCAATCCGGTCAACTAACTCGATATGTTCTAAATGTATTTGGTCCAAATGCTGGCTTAAACCATCAAGTTGACACTCTTTTGAAGCCAACTCTTGATCGAGCTCGTTGACTTTGACAACGAGCTCGTTCTTCTCAAACTTCAGCTTCTCGATTTCACCTTCCATTTCGACTTTTACTATCCTCATCCTTCGCAGTTCCTCATCGGACGTTTGACAGCGTAGATCCCATTCTTTTATTGTATCGTCTAACAGCGCCCGTTCTTTTAGCAGCTTTTTAACCTGTTCTTGAAGCTGCATATTCTCTTCTGATAATGTCTTGTTTGCATTTGACAATGTTTCTCTCATTGCCCGAATTTCCCTATCACGTTCCGATAAATTCGTTTTGTATCTAGAGATTCGATCTTGAAGCTTCAACACTTCTCGTTTTTCCTTCTCAAGCTTCGATTTCCAGCTCGCGATTTCCTTCTGCGCTGACACGAGTTTTTCTTGTAAATGATTACTCGAAGGACCATTGTTCTCAAGTTCATATCTCAATCTTTTAACTTCTTCCTCTGAATCAATAACCTTTTGCCTCATTGTTTTCAAATCAACCTCAAGAACCCGAATTCGTTCCTCTTTAACATCATCAGACCGAGGTGCCATTGATTCATACTTTCTTAGCTCGAGTTCCAGTTTTTCATTCTGAACTCGTAGCTCTTCCACAATGTCATCATTCTTGATCTTATCTTGTTGCATCTGATACTTCTGAAGCTCGCTTTCCAATTCAGCGATTCGCTTACGCAGCCCTCTATGATCACTATTAGCCGATGCACTCGAGTAGTTATTAACAGATGAGTCATCTGATTCAGACTCTGAATCCAATGTGGACGTTTCATCACCTTCTTTAGTTCCTAAATCTGGACTACTCCCTCTACTTTTCAAGAACACATCAAAACCTGCAGCCCGAGTACCATGCCTAGACCGCGGGTTAGAAGACACAGGTGGCTCAGACCCATCTGAAATACCTGACCCTTGTGATTGAAGATCAGAGGGAATGTTTTTTCTTAACTCACCAGTTACATTATCATACCGTTCGGCTAATGCCCGATACATTCTATAGAACTCTTCAACGTGTGATATAAGTTGTGGACGTTTCTGATAATACATTTCGGCTTTTTTGGCGAACGAATCGCCTTCTTCTTCTATCAGTTTTAGCATACGTTTAACACTTTGGTCCATTTCTGCAATCAACAACTCTTTAGTGATCCTTGTGTTGGAAAACTTGGCCATTAGAGTTTGGTAAAGGTTTAGAATAATTGTAATGAAGTGTTAATGTTATTTGAATTAAAGAGAGATATTTAGAGGGGCCCTAATTGATTAGATCACTAGAAAGTATGGAGATTTCTAGGAACAACTATGACAGCCACTAAGGAACCAATAGTGGGACATATGATCAGCTTCAATGAGAAGGGAAAGCTTTAAGTTTAAAAAAGTATTTGTTTATTATGAGTGGTGTTTGACTGTTGGAATAGTCGGTAATACCTACAATTAAATGGTACAAATATTACTTTTTTCATGGAGAAAAAGAATAAAAAAAAGCCAAAAAGGTGTTTTAATTTTGAGGTCTGTTTTTAAAAATGAGGAAACCATGGGACCCTAGGCATGAGGGAGCGTGTGATGCCATGAAACATGGCAAGCATGATTTGAAACATTGTTTTTGACATATTATTTGTTATATTTTCAAACCAAAATCAATTTAAAATATTATATATATTTAACCACTCTTATAAAAATTATGTATTTTTAATAATACTAAGTTTCTAACAACTTTAAAATGTGATTATTGTACCTCTTTAAGGTTATAAATATAAAATATAGTAGTGTATTTGGGCTCGATGCGGGCAAACGGGTATGGGTTTCAGATAATTGGGACGATATCATTTGGTATCGTATTTGTCCCATTTCATAAACCCGTGAGAACTTTTATAGGCAATCCCAAACCTCTCCCATACCCGTCCCATTATCCGTCCTAAATGTTTCGGGTTCTAGGTTTTCCAATCAAGTTTTGGTTTTTCAGCCATTCTTAGAAACCGGTATGTGTAGGGCTGCAAACGAACTGAACTTTCAGCGAACAGTTCATGAACCGTTCGGCGGGAAGTTCGTTTGTGTTCGTTCGTTTATTAAATGAACGAACACGAACAAAAAATTCCGTTCGTTTAGTAAACGAACGAACATGAACAATGGTCGCGTTCGTTCGTTTATGTTCGTGAACGTTCGGTAATGCGTTCATTTGTGTTCGTTTATGTTCGTTTGTGTTCGTTTGTGTTCGTTTATGTTCGTTTGTTTAATAGGGGTTTTAATTTTTATAACCTTCTTATTTTCTTTTATATATATATATATATATAAATTTTACTCAAATAAAAAAGTAATTCGATGAAAGTTTATTTTGGGTAGCTTAACAAAGACTTTAAGTTTAATATGCGAACTTATTTTTTTGAGACGCTACTTTATTATGTTTAACAATATTATGTAAATGTTATTTTGGGTGGCTTAATGTATGTGAATTCGATCTTATTCGAAAGTTAAAATATGTTCGTTTGACCACTTCTGTTCATGAACACTTTTATGTGTTCGTTTGTGTTCATTAATGTTTGTTTGTGTTCGTGTGCGTTCATGAACAAAATAAACAAACGAACACAAACGAACACGAACACGAGTGTTTTCTTAACAAACGAACACGGACAAAAAATCTCGTTCGGTAAGTGTTCGTGAACTGTTCGTGAACACCTATTTTCCTTAACAAACGAACACGAACAAGGCTCTGTTCGTGTTCGTTCGGTTCGTTTGCAGCCCTAGGTATGTGCATACCATGAAAAGCTTTTTTTTGTGATATAAAAATAATAAAAAGGAAATTTGTAGGTAGATTAATCTCTTCAAGACCAATATAATTTGACAATTGACACAAGTTGATGGGCCATGAGGCTCTTATATGGACCATAGATAGTGTTAAATGTTAATGCTGTCATAGTGTCATGTTTGTAGATTGATCACACACCCAATGAAGTCAATCTAACTTTATCAAAAAAATCATTTATATGTGAATTCCTTATGGATAGTTATTTTTAAGAACACCATAAAGGTCATGTAGAATTGCATATTAGTATCTTACTGCTTACCTTCGAGATTTTCGGCTAGCCATTTGGAGTTTTTTGGACTGATGTGGCTATCCCACCACCATGAATGTTTATTTTTTGATTCCAGCCTCCTATAACTCTTATTCGACTTAGCCTGAAAACAGAAAAGTATAAACCATTATACACCGCGCGCGATTGCTTTTTGACATCGACTATCTGCTTTAAGCTAGAGAAAATGATCAGACCAGAAAAACATATACTAGTTCCTACTTATCAAAGTAAGTTGACAAAATATAAAGTTTACTAACACAATAGGTGACTTACCAAAGACGATGCCATTTTGCTTATTCGTAAGAATCAGATAACCTGAAATCCCCCAAAAAGAAAACATGAATATATAAATCCACCAACTGTTCATAAAAAAAATGATATAACTCTTGTTCTAAAAGTATAGTTTATGAAATCATGAGTATTTTATTTAAGCTTAGATCCGTTGTTTGCCTTATCTTTGTCACACATGCATTTAGAACTTGTACGAAATGATATACTCTATAATAGTATATAGCATAGTACAACACTACGATGCATCGAGACAAGACGAATCCGAAATCATGGTTGAAAATAGCATCAAGTTATTCATACAATTCTTGTTCAAATATAGGGACTTAAGGGGTTAAGGGATCCAAAGAAGTTTAAGATAAGAAAGGTCATACGTGCAAGACTTTTTCTTTGGTTTAGTAATAATGGTCAAGTTTTCTAATGTGTGTTATTATTAGAAAGCAACAATTAGTCTGCCCATTAAGGAATTATATAATTGGCTCTTCTAAAATCAAACAGAGGACCTCTTCAACTCTGATTTACGGTTGAAATTTGAATAAATGAAAAACATTGACAACAACATAAAATAAAATTATAACACAATACGTGTAAGCTCAATACCCATTGATATAAATTGCTATTTTTAAATATTAAATATAAGGCAAATTCCACAGAAACGTAACAGCATAACCAGATTTTTTAATAAAGTTTAACAATTAGGTTTGATGAAGGTAATCCAATCTTAATATTTAATTCTTTGAACATTTTTTAAAGATTTTTTAAACTGAATTACCTTTACAAAAGTTTAGAATCAAAAGTTAGATTACTTAAAAAAAAAACAAAAAACAAATAACCAACAGATAACATGATCAACCGAATCAATTAAAAACCAATGGTTTGGTTATGACTTTTTGATAATCAATTAGTATAAATAATCGAATTACCAAACAAAATCAACATTAAACCAAATCTTTATCGTTTATAGGTAAACTTATGGTTAACCGAACGAATTATAACCAAAACCAACCAGTCACGAAAATCTAAAGACCGAAATATTGATTAAGAACTTAAGATTTCAGTTTAGCACAAAACCGAACTCAACCGAGCCATGACACCCCTAAACCTCACATAAAAAAGTTGATACATATGATCTAACAAAAAGTAGATAAATATAGGTTTCATGTCTAAATAGTAAATAGTAAATACCTTCAAGTGTGACAACAAGGTGCTAGATAATATTGGATCTCGGTGCATATATAAACACATTACACATACTACATTTATATAGACTATATATTTTTAATGTTCTTATAGTTATCTTATCTAGTAACAAATAACAACAAAAATCTACTAGCTTCCAACACAAATATTGCAGGCCTCATGAAACGTGTCATCCATATTCTCAACACTAAAGAACACCAACACGTTGCTGAAGCAGGTGGTGAAAACACGCACTCACAACCACCGGCAAATCGCTACGCGGTTTCATAATATTATTATTATTTAAACATCCAACAAAGTCTGACCACCTAGGTACACTATATACAAAAGACCACCTACGTTCACGATTGTAGATAACGCTACTGACGCAGCTCGTTACCAAGTACAAGAAAAACTTCCGCATGAAGGCCTACTATGATAAAACGCTGGCTAAACAAGACTTAAACCGACAAACTTCTATAGAAAGTCATCCAGCCAGAGCACTACCACTTCCGACTTCCGTTGTTATAATTGTTTTTAAAATTACTATAATATAATACAATTAAACAACGAATAAATAGTTTTTTTTTTAATTTTTAATTTTTAAAACGCACCGACAACATTAATTCAATCGTTTCGAGATTGAGTAAGGAGTACACAATCATTTGAAATTCAAATTTCATATTCGTACACTGAAATAGAACAAATAGGCGGCAATGAATTATAATTATAATTATAAAACGATTTAAATCAGAAGAAACAATCTAACAAAAAGCCAAAAAGTGAAAAGAAAACAATAATAATAATACGAAAAGCAGTATAATAATATGTAAATAAATCCAAAATTTAGAAGCTCGTTGTTATAATAATTGAATTAATATACGCTATGTTGCTAAAGAACCAGAAGATTCGAATAATTTGACACAAAATTAACGAACAGTATTTACGTATAGAAGATTAAAAGATAAGATAATAATCAGTAACTAAAACATGTGACTCAGAACAATATTATCAAATTGAGAAGAAGTGAACCTCGATTTGGAAAATGAATGAAAAGGGAATCTAAAACAGTTCAAGTGTATATACAAAATTAGATAGATAAAATTAGTAAATGATATTGAAATGGAAATATAACTATATAGATTGAAGATGGATAAGAAGATGATTGAAGAAGAAGCTAGTAAATGGACATTAATACAAGTAATTAAAACTAATTGTTACCTTGTTGTTGATGATTGATGGTGAAGATGGTGATATTAAGCAGAGATAAGACAGACAGACAGACAAAATGTAAATGAAGGATTGTTGAAAGAGTGTTGTTTTTAATGGGGTTTGAGGAAAAGGGACGCGTAATAGGTCAAGATACAATCGGAGTAACTTGTGTTCAAATTTTTTTTTTTTTTCACATGTTTATTTTTGTCATTATCTTTGCAACTATGTATAAACCACACAAATCCTTGTGATAACATTTGAGGTCAATTTTGTACCATAAGTTATTAGTTCGTATGAGATTGTGGTATAGTGGCGTTGGTGAGCATCCTTTGTAAATGTGGTGTAAGTTTAAATAACTCGGGTGAACGGAACACCTTCGGGATGGAGTTCGGGTTCATCAGGTTGGTGAATCCGATGTTGAAGTCACAGGGATGAAAGTTAACAACAACAACTATACACAGTAAATCCCATTATAACCATAAATTATTAGTAGGGTCTGGGTAGGGTAGGATGTAGGCACTGGCGAAGCTTAGTTGGGGCGGGGAGGGGCGGCCAGTGAGACCCTCAGCTCAAAAATACTAATATATATATATAAACAATAATAATAAATAAAATAAAATAATAATAAAAAATGAAATAAAATCAAATAAATAATAAGAATAAAATAAAAAAGAAATGTACACGGACATATGACATAAATCATAGAACGAAACATGCACGGTCCACACAAAGTGTGCCTAGGCCCCTAAGCCACATACAATCCTTACCTATTTCCCTTCCCCTAAGACTCTTTCACATTAATTCTACGTTTCCACACATTCCTATCATGAACCATGCCCTCATAGAGATGCAACTCTATCAATTCATGTTTAATCTGCTCATCCCAAGACAATTTGGGCCTGCCTCTACTCCTCCGTCCCTCCACATTGAGGGTTTCTATTATTGTAACCGGCTCTGTCGTCTGTCTCCTCTTCACATGTCCAAACTATCTCAATCTCCCTTCTCTTATCTTATTCGATATATTAGCCACTCCTAATCTTTGCCGAATAACATCATTCTTTATCTGATCCAACCTTGTGTGCCCACACATCCACCTTAGCATCCTCATTTCTGCCACCTCCATCTTACGTGCATGCGTCTTCTTAATGGCCCAACAATCAGTTCCATATAACATAGCCGGTCGCACTGTCATCCTATAAAACTTCCCCTTTAGCTTAATTGGGAAATTCTTATCGCATAGTACCTCTGAGGCTGCCCTCCACCTGCATCAGCCTGTTTGGACTCTATGTGCAACGTCACTATCTATGTTCGTTTTGTACAAAGAAACCTAGGTACTTAAACTTGGTTGTGTGTGGCACAACTTGACCTTCGATGGAGACATGAGGGATGAAATTTACTCTTTGAAAAAAAAATAGATATTGGGTCCAGCCTAGTTCAATGCTTAATGGTTCAGGTGTTCAGCTACATCCTAATGGTCCACCCTTAACCATTCCATTCAGAAGTTGAAACAAACGCGCTGAATGCTGAATCATTCAGCGCTGAATGGTTTAGAGCCTCATTAAGAGGCTTAGCAAACAGGCCCTTAGAATAAAATGAATCTTGATTAACACATAAGCTCAAATCCAAAATTCATATAGTGAGCTTCACACGATTAAATGTCCATATTGATTAGAAAGATTATATTTTAATAATCTCAATTTTAACACATTGGCCGGCAACAGTCTTAACTAAAGAAATGTTTAGTGTTAGTCTCAACTTTTAACCTATTTCCCCCTCAACGATTCCATACTAACAGAAAGTTAATCCAGTTGGTTTTTGCTAACGCGAACTGCTTATGTAGCAAAAATAATAAAGTTTTGTTGACGTTAACATGGGCAAATAGTTCAAAGTTTTGATGACGTAGGCTCATTGTTTGGCACAGTTTTGATGACATGGGATACTTATGTGGTAAAAAGTCAAAATTTTAACGACGTGAGCTGCTTACATGGCAAAGTTTTGATGACATCAGATGCTTATGTGATAAAAAGGTCAAAGTTTTGATAACGTGGGTTGCTTATGTGGCAGTTAAGCCAAGGTTTGGATGATGTAGACTGCTTACATGGCAAAGTTTTGATGACATGGACTGCTTATGTGGCAAAGTCAAAGTTTTGTTAACATTGAGTACTTATGTGACAATTAAGTTAAGGTTATGATAACGTTGACTGCTTAGATGACAAAGTATTGATGATGTGAATTGCCAACTATTTATGTGACAATTAAGTCAAGGTTTTGATAACGTTGATAGGTTACATAACAAAGTTTTGATGATGTGGACTATCAACTGTTTATGTGGCAATTAGGTCAGCGTTTTGATGATGTTGACTGCTTATGCGAAAAAGTTTTGATGATGTGAACTGCTTATCTGGCAGTCCGTGTCAGCAAAAACTAATTGGGTTAACTTTTAGTTAGTATGAGATTGTTGAGAAAAAATAGGTTAAAAGTTAAGATTGTCACTAAATATTTTCTTAGTTGGGACTGTTGGTTGCCAATATGTCAAAGTTAGGGTCATCAAAATCTAATTTTTTTATTGTTGTTTATATAAATATAATAGTTTTTTATAACATAATAATAAGAAATATTATTATGCAGATAATTTTATAAAAAGTAACCAAATAATATACTATACTATCTTATGGGTAGAAATGAATACAATAACAAAAAACAAACAACAAACGAGTTGAACCCTAGTTGCGATGACTCTTTTTTTTCTAGATAAAACGACACTTTTTTTTTCTAGATAAAACAGCGATACCTATTATTTTTTAGGTACTCTAGATAAAACATCGATACTTTTTTTTCTAGATAAAACAGCGATACCTATTATTTTTTTAGGTACATTGAATTTATATAATTTTTGTTGACCCAGACAATTAGATCAAACACGAACACGAGATATTTGATTCTTTCTATTCAACCAAACAAACTTACAAATATGGGACAAATAAAACTATTCACCTAGACCCCTATTTATGCTAAACCAACTAGACCCCTATTTATAGTCTCAACTTTAAAAATCACTATTATTAGTACGCACTTGTTGCTTGACTTTTGCGCATTTTAACCGTGATGGGTCGTTGATTTTGTCCAGGAGGTGGTGATTTGTGGTGGCAGGTGGTGGTGGTGATAGTGGTGGCTATCATGGTGGTGGTGTAACCGTGGTGAGATAGGGAAGGGAAGGAAGATGATGGTGATGGTTAGACGTTAGTTGTCATGTAATTAGCTCTTTGACATGCAAGCATTTCACATCAACATCAAATGAATGAAGTTAGGACTTAGTTCAACCAACCTTCTTGAACTAAGATTGCAAATGAATTAAAATGTTCATTATCAAGAACTCTAGTTTAAGGTTAAGTTCAACCAACCTTGTTGATGTATGTTCTAGGAGGATTCCAACTTGATCTGAGAGTTGTTAAGGTAAATGTATATCACAAGTACTATGCTCTATAAACAACTTGAACAACTCGAAGTTTTTAGCTATTTTATTGCTTTGAATTTTAACTAAACTCAATAACAGTTGTATCACATGATATCAATTCGAATTTAAATTTGGATTCCCACATAAAAAAGGTAAAATTATTAAAATATGACAACTCAACCGCGGTACAATTAAAAAGTTTACTTGAAAAAATAAAACTCATTTTGATTATTTGAAAGCTAATTGCGAGTATGTGACTCATATCAATTGTTTTGACTCGGTTACATCAACAAGACAAAGACACAATCAACTTTAGGTCCATTTTCTACTTGCCTTCATTTGAATGATAATTGAATACGTTATTCATAATATACTTGTTTTTTATTATAAGTTAACAGATCATTTTTATACAAAACATTGTTAGTTATAAAATATTTACTTTTAAATTTGTATGTTAAACAACAAAATCATTTAGTTTGCTAAAATTTTGTGTTGATTACATGTCTTGATACTCGATTGTCTTTTAGTGTTTATATGACACATGTATATGTAGAATAAACGTTTTAATAGTTAACATATAAATACATAATACTAAACTATAAACACCTAAAACCTTTTCAGATATATATATATATATATATTTATATATCACTTTTTTTAAACATTGAAATTGTATAATTTGGAAAACAAATTATTCTTTATAAGCTCTGTGGCAAAACTGTGAATAGGTCCAACTATGGAGGAAGAAAGAGAACGACCAGCTCTTTAATTACTTCTTGATTTGTCATATGTTTGGGATCAGCCCATTAAGTACAATGAAAACGGTTCTGTAGCCCACTTACGCACTTTTGTTACCATCAGACCATTACCAAACCAAGCATTGTTGCAGCCCAGCTACCAAATAGTTTTGAGCCAGTTTCGATTTCAACCCATGCATGTGAGACCCGTTGTACCTAAAACTAGAGGTGCACAAAAAAACCGGAACTGAATTCGGAACCAAAAAAAGCTCGGAACCGGGTATAGTTATAACTGGTTATTTAGGAACCGGACATGTACTTGACCCACCCCGGTGGGTATGCATAGAGGATAGATTTTTTTTATGCTAAAAACCGTACCCAAACCCGAACCCGATTTGTACCTGTTTATACTTGGAACCGATTTTGGAACAGGAACCGTACCCGTATTATTGCTACCGGGTTTTCACAATACCTAGAATATTTTCAAGTTTTATTGTTTTTAAATGTTATTTTTTAGTAGTATTCCAAGTTTCTAATATGAAGAAACAATAGTCTAACCTCCTATTAGTGAAGCTAAAATACATCGCTACAGGGTTGATACTACGCTAGATAAACGGCACAGTGAGAGGTGGAAGTGAATGACCTGAAATAACACAATAATCCGATGGGAGGCGACTGCTAGGAACCGAGAACGGAACCAACGTACAGACACAAAAACGTAGTCGGCCTTAGTGCGTTCTTCAGGTTTTCTGAATGGCCTATTCAAGGAGGTGAAGTCCTGCTTAAATAGGTTCCACACTAGCCTCTACATTAACCTGTAACCTACCATTGGGCCGAGGCCCAGTTAAAGTCTTGCCTCCACATCGGCTCATCATTAGCAAGGGATAAGGTGCAATATTTTATTATATAAATCAAGGAGAGAGAATATACCCTTTTGTTCGCGTGGCGTCATGCCATTGGCAGATGTCTAGAGCTTGGACGCGTGTCATCCGCCTGTTGGTTGCAGGGCTGACACGCCATTATTGGCTAATTCTCTTTGTGAACTATACTCTTGTCTTCTCTGCTACTGACCGTTAGTGGAGATTTCTGCTGAGGTGGCCTCGTGTGATTCTATTGGTCTAGGCTGGTGGGAACTGTACTTGTTGTTCTCCCCGCTAGATCTGCGTCCGCGTGATGACAAACATGGCTCCTCCGTGGAGCCTCCTGAGTGATTGCTTTGGCTGCGGATCGTACGACCTGTCTGTTGGCCCATGCACAGACATGTGGATCTGCCTTGCTGGTGCTTGCTGATTGGCTGATCGTGTAGCATGACCTCTGCCACACGTTCAGCTGCTGTGATTGGTCCGTGCGAATCTGTATGTTGTATGTACTGTCTATCCCGTGCTCTCATAACTTTCGTCGTAAGCCACTCGTGCTGAACATGGCGGACGTGGTGTGGACAGCTCATCCGCGTGATCTCTTATCCACCTGCGTGATGACATCTGCCAATTGCCTGGCCCGTTTTGGGCCTCTTATGGGTATGGGCCAGTGTTATCCTTTGTGGAGTTTGGGCCCATATCCCTTCATAATACATATAAAGTTTTATGTTACCTATATAAATGTTACATATTAAAGTTGTTGTGTTTTACAAAAAATGGTTAAAATCATTAATAACACAACAACCCCGAACCAGGTTTTTTCAGTACCCGAACCGGGCTTTTTCCCAATACCCAGTATACCTGGTTTTTTAATACCCAGTTGTTGTACCAGATTTTTGATGAACCGATTCCATACCCGACCCGCAATCGTTATACCGGTTATGGTTTTATATGCTTGGAACCGGAACTAGAACAAGTTCTTCCAATACCCGGTAGAAGTGATACCCGACCATAACCGAAATTAACCGCTTGGTATATGCACCTCTACCTGAAACCATCCCACACTTACTCGGTCCATTTCTTGTATATCTCCCAACTTGATTAACCTAAAACTCGAAAATAATAGGTAGATAGTCAACCGTTTATAAAACTTTATTAGAAACCAATTTGAGAAGAAAATATAAAAAGACAAAATATATATTGGTTAAGATTGGAAATGGAAGAAAGAGAAAACAAGTAATAAAAAAGAATGCAGGGAATTGAATGGGAATGAGATGTGAAAGACTTTTTGAAAATGAGAGATAAATTTAGGAAATTGTAATTTTAGTTAAATTATAGGCATTGGGGTGAAAAACCTATTGTGAATGCTTTTACAAATTCCATAATTCGAAGCTTAAAAAAGGTAAAGATTTAACAATTTCTACACTTCTTTGATTCTACTTGCACTCACACTCACCGTTCCACTCTATTCTTTCAAAACCCATACAAACTAGGTTCACCTGTGCGTGCAACAATATTCCTACTTTGATTCTATTTGTCATGTTTAGTACTTTCAAAATGTTTTGTGGGTTACCAATCATCGTGATGTAACCGTTTGGATCCTCATTTGGCAAACCATTTGATGGGGTATAGGTTAGAACCCAGGCCCATATCTGAAAGACAAGAACAACTAGTTGGGCCAGAAGGCCACTCTCAAAGCCCACCTATGTACAGAGTCGATACATGCGATGGAAGCTCATGGCCCAAGTAAGCGATAATGACGTGTAACTAATCAGCGTCCGCGCACAAGTGTACCAGGTGTCCATCCTACTAATGACTGTGGCGGAAGGGACATGAAGTACACTTGACATGGACATCTAGCCAATTATGTGCCTCAATTCGTAGCATCTTTAAACTCCACTAACGATTGTGGCAGTGATAACACTGAGGACGATTTGACAACGACGTCTAGCTAATCAAAGGCCACGAATGTACTCCCACTTTGTAGACGCCGACAGGCGAGAGTAGAGGGGACAAACAACAAATTCTGTTGATAGCGACAACTGGCTCCTACCTCCTTCTTCCTTCGGCTATAAATACCCCTTCTCCTCCAAGTTAAAGGGTATTCACTCCCACTATCTCTCACTCTATACTTACTTTGCTTGAATACTCTTATTCATCCAAACTTTATTTATTCTCACGCTGGAGGGTGGTTACTGATGACTCAAATAATTAACATATAAAACCGGCATAAACAGTCCCATAATAGGTTACAATTAGGCTTATATTATTGGTAATTGATGCTTAATTCGTTCCTATTTGTATTTCACAGGAATTTGGAGCTCCAAGACGGAAATAAAGGATTTTCCGGGTAAAAACAAGCAAAAACTAGAGATTCCTAAAGATACAAGACTTGAAGCATGTCCCCTCTATGTTTGAAGACAATCCCGGGACTTAAACAGTGACAAAATCAGTTCGGGAGTGACCAAGCACGCCCACGCTCACTTGCACGAAGGCCCTGCACGTGAGAAGACAACGCAACAAACTTGGAGGGCAAGGAAACTTGGGGAGCAAGCTGAGCACGCCCATGCTCATGCATTTGGCACGGGCATGCCAGACACAAAGTACAGACAAGATCAGGCCTGCAGCAACAGAACATACGTGTAACAGCAAGCACGCCCTCGACACTCTTTGGCACGGTCGTGCATCCTCTGGAAGTCTATAAATAGCAAGCTAACTCCCACCATTTGTTCATCCCTTCTTGTGCTCTCTTGGGGCCGAACTCCAAGCTTCTTCCAGAGATCTTGGGGTCTTGTGGGAGGCCTTCTAGCCCTCCTAACATCCCTCAATGGTTATGCCTCGTCCTACCTTGATCGGCTTGGCCAAGAAGAGGATCGTAGAGTAGTTATGCAATAAATATCGAGGGTCGTGAGGATCAAGAGAGTTACATATCACTTGGAGGTGGATAGCTTATCTATGAGCAGCCATGTCCTTGTGTTGATCATGTTTTATGGTTGTATCTTTCTATCATCATGAACCCATTTCGATTTGTAGACTTTTATTATTATTACTAGTAGTTTATTTTTAGTTATTTGTGTTGTTATCTCTTCTAATCCTTATTTGTTTATCTTTGTGGCAGGTTTTAATGATGACTAACTTAATAACTTAACAAACTGTAACTTAATTAAAATAAACTAGATGTATAATCAGCTTCTGGTAAACCCCGAGCTAGATCCAAGGCGAGGAAACCGGTAATGAGACAGATCCTTCGGGCTTCTGATATCCGAACCGGGTTCTAATCAACGACTTCTGAAGTGGGCCAGAACTGAGTGACACATTTCTGGTTCATACCAAATGACTGAGTAATCTTCTTGGTAAAGGGAGGATTCCCTGCGGGCGCACCAGTGATCTTTTTGTATCATACGCCTTTAGGATTATGTTCCACCTTTGTCAAGGACTTCATTTAGCTCGGGAGGTTAAGGGTTGGGTTATTTAACCGTCATCCATTTAAACAACTTTATATTTAACTGATCAATATATAAAAAAAGCGCAAGTACAAACTATTCCGCATGTAGGTGTTTACCTCCCCGAACCTGTATTCTCACATAGCCAACTTTATGTGGCGCTGTCAAGGTGCACCACTAGGCACAACACAAAGGTATTGGCACACCCAAACAACAGGGACAACGAAAGCGGGGTCTACACTACAAATGTAGTGTATCGAGAGGTTTTACTAGACTAAGTACCAAGCCTACATCAAAACAACGGTACATCACTACATGCTAGCATACACATTATTATGTTCAAAAGTATTTATTCAAAACATTATTCTTCACTTATGTTTTTTGTATTCACATAACTCTATGATCCAGTTCTATTGTTTCACATTTTGTGTTACTTTCAATCGCATTGTATTTAATACAAACTTAACGTCTAACTCTGCTACACTTTCTACTCCAATATAAAATATTTGTACTATAAGTCAATTTTATTCTTTCTTTAATATTTATGCTACCACTTCGTTAGAAAATCTATAGTAATAGTAATTATAATAGTAGTATTAGTAGTAGTAATAGTAATACTAATAATATATATCATCTCTATATAAATGTATCATCTATGGTTATCTCTATATTTTGCCAATAAAACAAGTCTTAAAGCTACAAGTACAAGTCTTAAAGCTAAACACAACAATTTTACATATATACCAATTATATATAGCAAAACATCGTGCAGCCCCTGCGCGGTTCCTGCTAGTCTTATTAAGGAGGAGTGATGGCTAACATAGTCATTTTCATTTTCTTACCACTTAAGAAACAACATGTACAACATATTTAAACACTATATTTAAAGGCATTATAGGAATGTTAGTGACAATTAAGTAGGATGGCAACGATACCCGAACCCGATGGGAATACCCGATACCCGAAGCATACGGGCCGGGTATGGGGTCGGGTAACCGGGCATGGGTTCGGGTATGGGATTTGTTTTGAATATTTGGGATGGGTATGGGATTTGATTTTTTACCCGTTTACCCGCCCCGATTACCCGATTATGTATACCCGTTTACCCGGTTACATATTCCCGTTTACCTGCCTCAATTATTCAATTATATATATATATATATATATATAGATTTAGGATCCTGTACAAAGGCTAAAATATGTGAGAAGGGTGAGAAGGATCCTGGTGGTGACATGTGGCAGCCGAAAATATTTATTAGAGGGGCATCAAAGTAAATTGCTTCTTAATCTTATTTTTAGAGATAATGTTGACAATTAAGGTTATTATTAATTTAGAGATTTTTTAGGGATATTATTTTTGAATGTCAAAGTTCATGCTAAATAGTTATAAAATAACACCTGCATTCATTATGATATTAACATTTTTTTACACCAAATCCTGAATTTTCTTGCTATTGTGTTTTATTTTTGGCGTTTTATTATATTCATGTAAAAGGTGTTAGCTATACATGGTGTTTTGTCAATCACAATTTTTAAGGTGTTCAAAATAAAACGAACTGATATGACAACGATGAAAAATAAAACACATTGATATCATTTTGAAGTTAACACACCATATTGTAAGACATCCAGATCGTTAAATATCATTGAAAACATTTTGAAGGTAAAACACCATACGTGAATAGAGCAGCAAACATCCAGATCATTAAATCCAAATGCGAAGTTTAAACACCATAGACGTAAAACACCATCCAAATTGTTAAATCTCATTTTTGAAGGTAAAACACTAGACTGTAAACAATATTCAGCAATCATCAAATCAGTAAAACACATTGACGTGAATCTTCCAGAAGTTAAAACAATATTCAGCAATCATCTTCCACAAGTTAAAACACAATGATATGAATGGTGCAGCAATCATCAAATCAGTAAAACACCTTAACGTGAATCGTAAAGCAGTTAAAACAATATTCAGCAATCATCTTCCAAAAGTTAAAACACAATGATATGAATGGTGCAGCAATCATCAAATGTTAGCAATCATCATCTAGAAGTAAAGCAAATCTTGATGTTGAAGGCTATTGTTTAAGCAATCAAGAATTACATTTATATGCTACCCCAAATCTTTTTGATCTGATTACTTTGAAGGAGAGAGAGAGAGAGAGATTATAGTTTCCTATAATAATGGCAAGATTAAAGGAATTTACACGGTGAGTTTTTAATTCTCATTAAATTACACCTTGTCTTTTACTATTATGCCCCTATTTAGTCTAATTTATTATAAAAATATAAAACTATTTACAAAAATGCCACCCAATTAATCTACACCCTAGATCTAACACATCCTATGGTCATTAATCCTTCCTACACTTCTCACACAAAACACCCTTTGTACATGATCTTGACCCTATATATATATATATATATATATATATATATATATATATATATATATATATTCCTACCGTCTGCTCTTATTGTTATCTTATTGTTACATATTTATCTTGTAAGTGTATTTTTTTTACATAGATTAGAAGAAACCACACTGATTATATTCAATCACATATCTTGTGTTTGATTTGAAACTCTAGTGATGGATAAGAAGAGGTTCATTTAATCATATATTAATATATTATATTATCTTAACTTATACAGCCCAGTTGAAAACTTGAAACCATAATGGTTGTAGCGGTATTCAAGAGCTAATATTGTTAGGTATGTTGTTCTTGATATTATTAAGGCAACGATTTTTACTCAGTTGATAACATGATACCCGATGGTTATGCCTGATACCCGAAACCCAGGAGCATACCCGAAACCCGTGGTATACCCGAT
Organism: Ambrosia x helenae; assembly: GCA_030844895.1. NCBI lineage: Eukaryota > Viridiplantae > Streptophyta > Magnoliopsida > Asterales > Asteraceae > Ambrosia > Ambrosia x helenae. Next base: position 35,835 of record JAUTDX010002058.1, read on the forward strand.
ACCCAACGGGTAATTACCCGTCCCATACCCGACGGGTTTGGGACGGGTATGGGACAAGTTTTTGTAACCGGGTATGGGGTTGGGATTAGCCATACCCGACCCATACCCGTCCGATTGCCATCCCTACAATTAAAACAGTTAGGAGGGTATGATTGTAACTTTACCGACCTCTTTCCTGTCCTCTCATACTAACAATATGAAAATATGTTCCAAACTTGCTCTCATGTATACTGATCGACTAAACATCCTTCACTGCCATCAATTTCTTAAATGTTCGAATGTGAACCATCAAACAAAGTGTATCAATTGCAAGTCAGTGAATGCTGCAATTGGAAATTCGTACGTTTCTTTCACACTCACATAATTTTAGGTTTAGAATAGCATAAATTGATTCTCTTATTTGTTACAAATGGCTTCTTTTGGATCAATTGTGCTACGGAATCGATTACATTCTTTCATGTAGGTTCGTCAACTTATCTTGGATCAAAAGGAGACCATGGCAAGGATTGATTTCAGCATGGTGGTCTCAAAAAAAGATTAATGCCATAGTCTTCTTAGCTATTCTCGATTATTAAGGTTTCAGGTACCCACTTTTCCATGGTTTGGTTTAGGTTTAATTTAATTAGTTTACCATTTTGTGTTCTTATTAATCATAGTGTCGACTCGAGATCGATTGATTGTCGATGACCACAGGAAGAAGGTACGTATTTTTCTAATCTCAATTTTACGGTTTTGAATTGTGTTTATGGTTCTTTGTTTATTTTTTTGTTTATGAATTGTGCTTGCATTGGAATTTGGGTATTGAACTTTTGATGATAGTAGAATAAATAGTTTTTCTTCGGATAATGTGGTTGCATTGGAGCCTAACTTGAACACATAATTTAAATTCGGCTCAAAAAGGGTTTTCCTATGAAACGTTGTTTCGATCATTATAGATATATAAAAAAAGAAGATAAACTTCACTAAATTGTAATTGAGTGCAAAGAAAAGTGAGGCAACTTATAAGTGTGTTTATAAATTAAATGCGATGTCCGGTTTGTTACCACACTCGCTCACTATATTTATACTTTTTTCCCTCCATTTTAGTAACAGGAAAATCAACATGAGCTATAAAAGATATTAGTTATTATGCCAAAAGATGCAGCAGACCACATTAAAATAATCACACACTCCTTTCAGATCAAAATTTCAATCAAAAGTTTTCAGTATTGACATGAGGTCATTGAAGACTATAGAGGAGTTAGAAGAATCAAATGGTGCTGTATTATATGTTAATGGAGTCTGTAGAGTTCTTCCTAATGGTAATGGCTCACTTAACAGTACTTGAGTATCTCAGAGGTAAAATAAAGACACCAACATAAAAACATAAAAAAATAATCAAAATTTGTAGGATCAAGGAGCATTCTGTTTTCTGACATCCGAAAGGAATTTTAATCAAGCATCTTGAATGGTATGGAGGGTTTAATTTTGTATTTCTCATCCAATCCATCGCCTGACCCATGTTCGATTGCTATTGTATACTTCAAACCACTTATTTATTGCATATGCATTTTGTTAATATCATACATACAAACTATTAGTTACTATACTTTATTGTCATGGTTTCTTATACCAAATTAGGCAATCTACTACACAGTTCTTAAATTTTTGTGTTGGATTATTGTTTGTAGGTTGGATACTGTGAAAAAGCTTCCATGTTTGACATAGAGATATATTAGTTTGGCCATCAAATATGTAAAGTTTGCATTTTTGGATAGTAAAGCGACCTATCTACTTGAGGCGATCTACCACATAGTTCTTGAATTATTGGATATACTTGCAGCAAGAGCAGGTGGCATTAACATGGTAATGGATATTTTAGGTGATTGTTATGGAGAATATGAACTAATATTAAAGTTTTCTAAACAAAATTACTTCGATGAGTAGCCGTTGTATGTAGCGGCGGAATGTGATCATGGTGATTTAGTTAGACTTTGATTGATCAGTGTGATATTACAACTGCTAGCATTAAAGCTAATAATGGTTTTGATGCTCTTTATATAGTTGCTAAACAAGGAGATTTAGGTAGCTAAATGGTCAAAGTTTTTTATTTTAGTATGTCATGTGATGAATAATTGAATTACGATCAAGCTGTTGTTTTGAACTATTGTTGATTTTATATACATATTTTTTTAAAAGTTTACATGGAGGCGCACGCCGCACCCGGAGTTAGTGATGACGGTGGATGTGTCGAACACTACGGCTTTGCACACCGCAGCAGTAAAGAAAAGGCAGATGAGGATGACGACGGTTTCTCTTCTCTTTCGCCGCTCTTGGGTTTTAGGTATGCATCTCTGAATTGTATTTCACTTTGGTTATTTTTTTTCTATCCATTTCGACGTCCACTATTCTCATCTTCGTAACAATTTTTTTTCAGATCCTAGATCAAGAGAGAGATATAGAAGGAGGTGCTCCGACAGTGCTTCAAATGTTCATGCGGTGCTAGGCATGCTAGGTATTCTGATTTGTTTTTTTTTGATAGGGTTTTAGAGGCTGGTTGATTTAGCCAATTATTGTGTGAATGTGAAATGGTGCCTTAAGCTTCAGTTCTGATAGGTTTATTGGTTATGTCTGACTCTTTTCAAACATTTTATATGAGGTAATAGTTTAGGTGGTTGTACTTGTTGTTATTTTATAGTAACCTGTTGGAAATCACTTAATTTGTGTTTAGGAGGAAGATTCAGTGCAAGAGGTGCATTTTATAACGCAACCTTGGGGCCACTTCAATCTCATTAAATAGGTAAGAAGTTGTTGATGGAGAAGTTGTTTCAGTTGCTTCAAATTCTTTAATTGAGGTAATCATACCTTTCTATGTTAATTTTTTTTATTAAACTGTGCATTGTTATATAAAAAAGGGTTTGGTGAATTGGTATTGCCTCTGTTTCAGTATGCTCAAATTCAACTTCAACATTGTTTATGATAGGGGCCTTGGAGATAGAGGTTTGTCGCTTTGTTTTATGGGTTTATTTTCTCATTGGGCACGTTGGTTTATCCCCATTATTGATTTCTGTTTCAGTTGCAGTCTTTACTTGCAAGTGTAGCAATCTCTTCGTTGCTTTGTTAACGCAGTTAAGGTTTTGTCTTCCGATTTGTTCCCGAAGTTAGGTAATGCTTTAGTCTCTTTTAGTGTTAAATAAAAACTTAAAAACAAGTAAACATGGTATTATATATACAGTTTCATGTCTAATGTTATATGTAGTAATATTGTCTGTTGGTATTATTATATTATAAATAAATCTCTATATGTATTACCTAATTTTTAAGAGTTGGATGGATTAAGCTAATTTTTTTTAAAGCTGTACGCATTGTTGAACTTTGAAAATCTAACAGCCTTTTTCCCCCTAAGTTGAGCTTAATGAGATCTAAATGGAATAAAACCAAACAGATGGAATATGGTTTAAAATAAACTGAACTGTATCATATTATGTTTTATAAATATTCGTTTATTCGTAGATTTATCAAAGTTTGCGTTAATTACACAAACGGTCTTATAAATCACGGATTATGATTTGGGGGTTTTTTCTTTTGTCGAGAGTCGCGACGGCGAATATGTTTTTTGAAGATATGAAGAGCCGGGAGGTTTTGCCGGATGTTGTTACTTATAATACTATGATTAACAGGTTTAATCGGGTGAAAACGATAGAGGAGTAAGAGAAGTTGTTGTTGAAATGAAAGGACAGAATATTGAACCGACTGTTATCACTTACACTACCATGATTAAAGGGCATGTTAATGTTGGTAGAGTTGATGACAGGTTTAAGTTGTTTCAAGAAATGAAAGGTTTTGGTATGAAACCGAATGATTTTACGTATTCGGCTTTATTACCTGGACTTTGTGATGTTGAGAAAATGGGTGATGCGCATGCTATTGTGAAGGAAATGGTGCACCGTCATATTGCCCCGAAGGATAAGTCCGTCTTTTTACAGTTGATTTCTGGTCAGTGTAAGGCGGGTAATCTTGAGGCAGCTGCAGATGTGCTTAAGTTCATGATGCGATTAAACGTCACTCCTGAAGCTGGACATTACGGTGTTATAATCGAAAATCTTTGCAAAAACGGTGTTTATAATGACGCTGTTAAGTTAATAGATCAACTTATAGAAAATGAAGCCGTGTTGAAAATCATGATTGAGAAGGGTTTAAAAGAGCCAAAGTTTTGGTTTCCAAAATCTTGGAAGCACTTTTATTAAGGGGTCATGTTAAGGAGGCTTTAGGAAGAATCGACTTGATGATGAATATCGTATACTTGTGGGCTCTTGGTTACCCTGGGTTGGGACTAAAACAAGTCACCTTTCAGTATGTGTCAAATTAATGTTTTCATATTTGTAGCAAATCCATTAGCCTTTTCCTTTCTAGGAGATCAATTATATTATTACAGATCTTTTGAATTCTGATAATCTAATAAGTTGAATATAGTTTCCTTCATCATACGCTTTTAGCAACTGCAGATTAATATTTGAAACTGCAAGTTAGTGCAACATTTAAACGATCACGTTGGAAATGAAAGAACAAAGAGATGAGGCATTGAGACAAGGGGTTGGTGTCGCGAAACCCGAAGACGGTGATGGGGGGCATAAGCAGGTATGTGATTACTAGAGTGTGATCTGATAATAACTTTCGATCTAATCATATATTCATGTTTACTAATGATATATTGGTGGTTCTTTTAGAGTTCTGTTCACAAACCGTTCTTTTGGATGTAGAGTAAACCTATTATTTCAACAAAAAAATGGATGGAAAACAGAGTTAATAGACTCCGACAATGAGAATGGATATAATACAAACAAGAATGTATTAGAATAGAGATATACTCGATAGTTTAGGAGATAGCTATGAGTTACTTTAGGAGATAATATTTGTATTTGTATTTCAAATTGTGTTTATCTCTTATCTTTGATGTATGTTGCTGCACCCTATTTAAAGGGATGTTAATGAATGAAAGAGGGCAATCAATTACAAACAATAATACCATTCTTTATGGTATCAGAGCACCAGGCTCTGTAACCATCCTGCCTTCGTTTTTTTTTCTTTCCTTCTTTCCGATCGTTTCCCTCTGTTTCGACAGCAATCATGGGCGATCAACTAGATGCAGCAGCACCTAAGCCGAAGAACACAACCCCCTACACCCTGCCTACACCGTAACTAACATCCAATCCAAAGTCCGCACTCTCGATGGTGTCAAAGTCACCTACTCGGCGTGGGTTAAGCTTTTCAAGCTTCACACTAAGGCCTACAAGGTGCTTGACCACATCGATGGTTCGGATCCCCCACAAGAATCGGATGAAAACTATGATGCTTGGTATGAGATTGATGCCCTGATTTTACAGTGGATCTATGCCACGTTATCAGACAACTATATGCTTCGTGCCTTGGATAATGACGGCACGACACGTTCGGCTTGGCTGCAACTCGAACATGTGTTCCTGAACAACAAGGGGTCTCGGGCTACGACTCTTGAACATGAATTCACAAATCTTACTCTCAGTGCTTGCACGGATCTGGACGACTATTGCCAGAAGCTTAAAGATATTGCTGAGCAGCTTGGAGATGTTGGTTATCCGGTCAGTGAGGCTCGGTTGGTTATGCAGCTTGTCCGTGGTCTACCTTCGGAGTATGATGTGGCGGCTGCCATCATCAATCAAGGCTCCCCTACATGGGATGAAGCTCGTAACAGTCTTCACAAAGAACAAGAGCGCCGACAGGCTCGCCAATCACAAACTGCCCTCGTCTCCTCACCACAACCAAACCCATCTGCCGCGGACAACACCCCACCTTCAACTCACAATCAACCCCACTCCACCTCCTCTGACCAATCCCGTTACTCTACCTATGATCCGACCCGTTCCCGTGGACGTGTACGTGGATATCGAGGCGGTCGCGGCCGTGGTCGGTCCCGTCCATCTTCCACATCTCCTTGGTGGTCTCAACAACAATACCTACAAACCTCTTACCCTAACCCGAACACCAACACAACCACTCCCACTTGGCATATACCCCCTGCTCCATATCCGGCCCAAGCATGGGCTCCATCTAACCCACCTGCACCCAACTCAACACACTCTCAGCCCCAATTCAATCAAGCCCATATGGCCTATCAACAGGCCCATTACCAGACCGCTTACCCTGGCCCACCACCCGGTTTTGCACCCCAGCCAACCCAAAACCAACCAGCCCAGTTCCCTGACCCAAACGGCCTGAATGCCTTGAGCCCAACTGACATTGGCACAGCACTTTCAATGATGCAGGTTGATGATTACACTGGACCGGTTTGGAACATGGATACTGGCGCATCATCTCACATCACGGCCCACTCAGGTAAAATCACTACTCCCTTGTCTTATTCCTCAACTACTATATTTGTCGGAAACGGTCAAAAATTGCCAATACATGGAACCGGTTAATAGCCTTCACACCGTATCCGATAAAACTTATAAACTTAACCATGTCCTTCACTCACCTACCGTTATCAAAGATTTACTTTCCGTACGTAAGTTTACTCGTGATAACCAAGTGAGTGTCGAATTTGATCCTTTTGGTTTCTCTTTGAAGGATCTCAAGACAGGTACCTTCCTTTCTCGCCATGACAGCAATGGGGACCTATATCCATTCACACCACCATCGTATGCTTTTGTCTCTACCCAGTCTCATGCTCCTTGGCACAATCGTCTCGGTCATCCAGGAGCTTCTATCTTAGATTTTTTATCTTCTAATAAATTTATTCATTGTAATAAGACTGCTAGTACTTTTGTTTGCTCTTCTTGTCAAATTGCCAACAGTCATCGTTTACCGTTTTATGATTCAAATTCTGTTACTTTTGCCCCTTTTGATTTGATTCATTGTGATTTATGGACATCCCCTGTTAAATTTACCCAATATGTGGTCATCATTGATAATTTTACCCAATATGTGTGGTTTACCCGCTTAAATTTAAATCTGAGTTTTTTACCACATTTGTTAAATTTCATAAACTTATTCATACTCAATTCAATTGTCTTATTAAAACATTCCAGTGTGATCTTGGTGGTGAGTTCAACAACAACAACTTCATAAACTTCTCATCCCAAAACGGCATGGTTCTTCGATTCTCGTGCCCCCAAACTTCACCTCAAAATGGCAAGGCCGAGCGGATGATACGCCGACTTAACAACATCATCCGAGCCCTCCTAACCCACTCGAGCCTTCCACCCACCTTCTGGGTCGAAGCTCTTCATGCTTCCGCCTACCTTTATAACATCTTACCCACTGCCAAACTAAATCACCTTACCCGGCCTTTGCCCTTTACCAACGCCACCCAACCTATGATCACCTGCGCGTTTTCCGGTTGCGCTTGCTACCCCGAACGCCTCCGCCACTCAGCCAAATAAACTACTTCCCCGATCCACCAAGTGTATTTTTCTTGGTTACCCCACCAACTTCCGCGGGTACCGTTGTCTTGACCCAACAACCGGCCGTGTCCATATTTCTCGTCACGTCATCTTTGACGAGACAGATTTCCCCTCTGCATAAGCAGGTATGTGATTACTAGAGTGTGATCTGATAATAACTTTCGATCTAATCATATATTCATGTTTACTAATGATATATTGGTGGTTCTTTTAGAGTTCTGTTCACAAAACCGTTCTTTTGGATGTAGAGTAAACCTATTATTTCAACAAAAAAATGGATGGAAAACAGAGTTAATAGACTCCCACAATGAGAATGGATATAATACAAACAAGAATGTAGATAATGCCCAAGTTCAAGCATTCCATCTTGCACAATTCAAGGTTTTGTTTATTTATTAACTTTTCGTAAATATTTTTCTATTCCAGTTTTGTGAGATTTGACTAACTTCTTTATAATAGTGACTTGATTGGCCACATATTTACTTATTTGTTTTAAATAAACCTTGATTCACATTACCTTTAATCCATTGTAAATACTATCTACACAACTTCAGGTTGAGATACGAGGGCATCAATATGGATAGCCGCTACACGCTGCCTATTGCTACCATTCTAGAAAAAAAAAGCCCGGTTGGTCAACTTTCATGGTTTTACAAAGGAGGTACCATTTGTAATAAAAAGCTTCGCTCACATGATGGCGTTAATATGTACCATCTAGAGCATAACTTCTTGAAGCTTAACTTTTGGGAGCGCTTTTCTTTTGCAACCTAAGTGTAACTTCTATAGTCTGTTTTTGTACTCGCTCGATTTTCATACGTGAGGAACTGAATCAGTAGTCCGAACAAATTCGGTTGCAATATTGGTGTTTGTTTTTTATAGTTTTGGGTATTCGTTTTATAGTTTTCATTTGTTAGATTTAAAACACATGGTGTTATCCTTTTAACATGTCAAACATTTATTTTTTAGTTTTGTCTTTTTAGTCGTCATACCAAGTTGTGAGAGCATAATTGACAATAATAATCATACTTTAAATGTTTTTGAAGGATTTTAGATAGGGGATCACCAACCTCCCAAATCTCTCTATCTTTCTTTTTTTTGAGATCGAATGGCTTATTTCTCTTTAATAACCCACAAACGCCACATGCACACCATAAACCCCAACAATAACTACGAGACTACAAAACAGCCGCACCCGCCGCAACGCGAGGTTATTCCCAATAGTTTTGTATAAAATGATAGTGTGGTTATATACGAACTAAACTAGAAATTTACATACCAATAAAACAAAGATATATGAAATATTGTTCTTATAAAAGAATCCATGATAGGCCCCACTGAACTTATATAACGAACCGATTCACATGGCTAACGGCAATATTGTACTATGATTACGTGGGTGTGCTCTAGAAGTCAATTACGGTGAACTACGAGTTACCATATACAATCATTCAACATGTGATTTGCATTCTTTTCCTTAATATATCGTTTATTTGTTAAATCATAACCATTATAATATATCGGGGGTTTGATTTTAGGTAAGTCTTTATGTATTAGATTGCTATACACGTCGAATAAACTTATATATACCAGATATTGCTTCATATATTTTATAGGATTATACTAGATAAGATAATATGCCATATTATATTGTATGGTACATCTGCGACAAAAGCAAAGCATGAAAATAAAATTAGATATCACGTCTAAGTTCGTACACAATTGACACTTAGCGATCAACAAAGTTTCATGTGAGTTACTAATGTGTTCCTTAGAGCATTCACACTAGCTCCCCCATTTTATGTGAGTATGTCCCCAAAATTATATGGGGTGGGTGTGAGTGAACAAAAATGGAGAATCTACTGTTGATCGGTATAATTGGGGTTACTTGGGAATCTTTTGGGGAAAACTGGAAGGTGTGGTTATTTTTTAGTATTTGTTGAAAGTAGTTGTGAGTGGAGGAGAGAAAAACTGTAATGATTTTTAGTGTAATATGTGGTTGTGAGGGAATGGGGGATGGGGAAAGCTACTGTGAATGCTCTTAGGTCTAATAAGCAACGATCTAACCCTAAAAAACATTTCAACATCGTAAAATGGCATCAAATTGAAGATTAAGTATTAAACTCAGCCCCCCCCCCCACCAAACCCCCACACACAGCCACACCCACACCCTTGTGGTGGAGTGGCATCTAGGTGAAGAGCGAATACATGTGGCGCTGGTTCGATTCGGATGGAATTGATAGAATGTAAACCGTGCTCATCTCTATTGATTTACATGGTATTTATAATACATTCGGTTCCTCTATTTTAGGATAGAGATAATACAACAATAATTACAATTAATGGTATACAATCATACTATATATATATATATATATATAATATATATATATATATATATATATATATATGCTATTACACCCCGCAGTCGAAGCCGGAGGTGACCGAATGCTGAGACTGTCTCTAAAGTCTTCAAACAAAATGCGAGGCAGCCCCTTAGTGAAGATATCAGCAACTTGATAGCGAGAGGGCACGTGTAGAACCCGAACCTGACCACGTTGTACTTGTTCGTGAACAAAGTGTATATCCAGCTCACTTCGTTCTCGAAGAAAGTGATTTACATGGTATTTATAATACATTCGGTTCCTCTATTTTAGGATAGAGATAATACAATAATAATTACAATTAATGGTATACAATCATACTAAATATATATATGCTATTAGGAATGCGGGGTTTAACGATTATTCCATTGTTATGCCTTTGGACGGGTGGAGATCAGGTTTCCGGGCATCTGGGAGAGCCAAGGGGTTGGCAGCGTTCGGTAGTCCCACCTTGGCCAACACACTGTATCACGGTGGTTAGCACGTCATTCCTTTCCGTTAAAGAAAGTACTAAACTTAACTTGTGGAGGTTTAAAAAACCATCAAGTAATTTAGAAATAAAGAAACCCCTTTTTAGCCTTAACATCATATCTTAATAGATAGTTAAACTAGTAGGGCTAGAAACGAACTGAACTTTCAGTGAACAGCTCATGAACCTTTTGGCGGGTAACAAATCAAAATATTACCTGGCAAATTGTTAAAGATTTAGTCAGCAGCTGAGGAGAAATTTTTATTACGCTATAATTTTACAATTAAAGGATTCCAAATGCACGGTTAAAAAAATGACTCAAAACATTTTTATTTTTAACACACATGGAATATAGTTATAACTTATTTATTTAATACACCAGAAATAAGCCAAACCAAAATCATCTAATACTTGATAAATAAGAAACTGATTGCGTCATATGTCACAATTCTAAGAATTTAATATTTTTTTTCCTGCTTTTTTTATTTTACTCCTTTGTGTTTCATTTCCCAGCTGGTTGAGGATGTGAGGGTTTACTCCCTAAGGGAGGTTCCCGCACGGGGTCCCGAGTTCGAATCCCACTGGTGGCATAAATGCCCCATGTGGGTGTGGCCTATGGATGTGTTATTCCAGCTCTGCTTCGGTGGGGTGCCGATTCGAACCCGGGTGGCTTGACTTCCGCAAAAAAGGGTTGAAGCAAGCTAATGGGTTTCCAACTGATCTACACCTTTCAAAAAAAAAATATCATACTTTTAATCATATAATATCTTAAAATATCATTTTTCTAATTCTTAAATCTTTATTACAAAATTATTTAATATTTTATTTATTTAACTCGTGTAATACATAAATTTCTACGTTGTAAAAGTTTTGACAGGTGACGCACAATCCTCTTCGTCTACATGCTGATGAAATATTTTTTAGATCAGATGATGTCATTTCTACTATTATAAGGAAAACACATGAATCTCGCTAGGGACGTTACCTTTAGAGATCTGTATGTTTTGCAATCCTTCGTAAAGTACCACGCAACGATTGATATATTTTAATTTAATATAATATATAGAAAAACCCTATATAGAAAGAGAAATGACGAAAATAATACTTTTCTAAAAACTATGCATATATTAATGTATATAATCTGACAAGTGTTGATCTCCTTCACCATTAAATATATGAAATTACTCACATGTCTTTTTATAATAACTTATCATTAAATCTAACAAACTTGGGGAGAGATAACATATAAAGTTTCTTAACGTAAGAAGCGTAAGAAACAATCTCAGCCATTAGATTAACAAGACCAGATTAAAAACCCTAATCATACTTGGGTTAAACTAACCAAGGGTAAAATAGGAAAAAACCGTCTAATTTGAACAGTCGATTCCAGATCGTAACAACATAACTAATTTGAACCTGATTTTCATCGTTTTCCAGATCGATTCATGTTCAGAATGATTACACAATTCAAAAAAAAAAAAATCGATTACAATGAACGAAAACGTAAAGATCAATATTTGAATCTAAAAATAATAAAAAACAGAGGATTCAAATAAGGGGAAATGAAATTTAATAATCCCAACTTTGGGGGGTTGGAAGGCAACAGTCCCAACTTGAAAATTGTAACACAGCAGTCCCAACTTGTCAACATTTTTATTTTAATGGTCCCAGACTTAACTCAGTTAAAAAACTCTGTTAAGTGCCATGTGGGCATCCCACGTGGCAGTACTAACGTGGCAAAAAGTGATTATCTGTCAAAAAAAAGGTGGGGCCATGTCCACATCAGATAATTTTAATGTTTTAATATTATTTATAAAAAAGGGGGCCCATTATCCACCATCTCCATCATCTTCACCACCACCACCATCACCACCACCGTCATCTTCACCACCACCACCACCACAACCACCTGCCACCACCGTCATCTTCACCACCACCACAACCACCTGCCACCACCGTCAACCACCACCATCTCCGACGACACCCACCACCACCTTAAAAATTCTATTTCCCTCCTACTCACCACCACCACAACCACCGCTGCCACCCAACCGTCATCTTCACCACCACCACCACTACCATCTTCACCAAACCCACTGGCAAAAAACGTTTATAAACCTGTCGCCAAACACCCTTGAATCATAGCTGTTAAACCAGTTCCCAAACACTCCTTATTTGGTCCACATATAAACCCCCCCTCCTCTCTTGTTTCTCTGCACATTCACACACGACACACACACTTGTGTATGTGTGTACAGAGCATCGACCCGAGCTCCATTCCGGTGACCGGTACTGGCGCCGCCTTCCTCCTCCTTTTCCGTTAAGCATCTTTCTCTCTCCCCTCTCAATAACATAACCGATTACCACCATAAACCTCCTCTTGTTCTGTCTTCAGTTACCATCATCGAACCACAACCTCTGTTTCTTTTAACCACCAACCGAACCACAACCTCTGTTTCTTTTAACCACCACTGACGGCGGCGTTAGGGTTTCAGAAGACGCGACGGCGTTAGGGTTTCAACTTCTTGGAAACGTGGGGATGATTATAATCAAAGGCAGAGGACGATTAGGGTTAAGGTTTCAGAAATTGGAGGGTTTTGGTGGTGTTCAGGTCTCTATGTGTGTTTGAGAAAAGGGTGGGGGTAGAAAGAGGGTTATGGTGGTGTTTGTGGTGGTGGTGGAAGGTGGTTGTGGTGGCGGAAGGTGGTTGACAGTGGTGGCAGGTGGGTGACGGTGGTGGTGGAAGGTGGTGGCAGGTGGGTGACGGTGGTGGTGGAAGGTGGTTGTGGTGAAGATGATGATGATATATATGTGTATATATAATATGTTTATCTAAAGTATATATATTATATATAAAAGTTAATAAAACATTATTTAAAAGATTTTTTAAATATTAAAAGATTTTTTTAAATTGGAAAAACAAGTGTCATTGTGGGGCCCACGTTTTTTTTTTTGACAGATTCACCATTTTTTGCCACGTAGGACTGCCACGTGGGATGCCCACGTGGCACTTAACAGAGTTTTTTAACTGAGTTAAGTCTGGGACCCATTAAAATAAAAATGTTGACAAGTTGGGACTGCTGTGTTACAATTTTCAAGTTGGGACTGTTGCCTTCCAACCCCCCAAAGTTGGGATTATTAGATTCCATTTCCCCTTAAAATAATCATATAAACAATTTTGTTTCAATAGTTGTCGAATACTTTCGATTTTGTTTCAATAAGTATGATTAAACATAAAAATTAGGTTAAAAAAGTTGCAGAGGAAGAAGTTGAAGTTGGTGAAAACAGAGGCTTTTAAAATCTCAGACGCACTCATCAAATTTACAGACGCACTCATCAAAATTTTTAGACGCACTCATCAAAAATTCAGACGCACTCATTGAAATTTAGAGCACTCATTAAAAAGTTTGGAAGTACTCATTAAAAATTTAAAAACACTCATTAAAAAGTTTGGAAGCACTCATTGAAAATTTAGAAGCACTCATTAAAGGTTTGGAAGCACTCATTGAAATTTGGACACACCCATTAAACACACGTATTAAAAATTTGGACACACTAAATGATAATTTGGACGCACCTTTAACAAAAAATCAAACGCACATTTATAATTTGAAACGCACCTTGTTGCCCCATTTAGTACTTTGGACGCGCACACACATGCTTTACATTTCACTACTTTGAAGTTTGAAACGCACCTTTCATCCATACTTATCCTCAGCTTACTTGCTGGTTCACCATCTGAACCACAATGACCATAACTATCACCACAGTCGTCCAACCTTGCAAGCCAATAACTCTGGTTGCTCTCTTTTTATGGGCTCATGGTCCATGATGATTCTTACCCGGTTTATGACTCGTTGCTTGCCCCGTTATTGATCCGGATTTTAATTGCCAAATGTATGGACGACCCGAATCCGATTACCTTAAGTATCGTTGGCAACCAGCTAATTGTGAGCTCCCCAGTTAGTGTAACTAACACTGTTTGTTTATTTATTTATTTCTCCGTACTTTGTGCTTTACGACTTGTACATTCACGGTTTTTTTATTCGCTGTGGGAGGGTGGTGGTGGTGGCGGTGGTGGTAGTGGTGGTGGTCAGATCTCAATCGATGAAACTTCAAAGGAGGATTAGTTAGGTTTTATGTTCTGTGTTTAGATCAGGGGAGAAGATAATAGGTTTAATCGTGGTTTAACTATGGTAGATTAAATTGACACGTGACAAGTTCTAATGACTTCTTACACTTCTTATTTTAAGGGACTTTATATTTTATACTTTCTCAACAAACTTTTTATTCATAAGCAAAAGTTTTGTCACGTGTATATTTATTTTTTATGTTTTTAATACTATTCATGTATCTGTTTGGCTTTCTTAAGTATATTCTAATTCATTTATATCTATTGTCACTTCATCAACTTAACATCCAATAATAGATAATCGTAATGATAGTATGTTTCAAAATCACTCTAGAATTATCTTTGTTTGCAATTTAGTCAAGTAAAATTATAGCCCTAACTTGAAGAAATACCTCATAAACTCTAAAATATCAATCTAGGATCCATAACAATACTAACAACAACATGAAAGTGAAGAACATATAAATATACATCGACAATCCAACATTAACACCTTGAAATTAAAACCAATTAATTCAACTTGAACACATAGTCCCTGCCTTGTGCGGTTTCTCCCCTCTTCACTGGGGATTTCACCTGGGGGAGAACCCCGATCCTGGGTGGACGGGTTACATGTACAGACATGGCCCGGGGTGTAAGCGGAGCTCCACCGCCATCACCAATAGCCGTTCAAAAAAAAAAAAAAAAGAAAAACACATAGTCAATAATTCATCCATATGGGCAAAAGTTGTCTACAAGAGCATCCATGATGTTGTGTCCTACTAAATCCTCATAAGTGTAACCTCAACTATCACATCAGATTCCAAAATATCCTTAAGAACACATATCACCACACTTTATTATAATGCATATGATGACCTAAAAATAGTTATACAAAAATATAAATGTTTAAGTAATTACAAGTATTAAAACACAAAAGGTAATATTCTTTAAAGCCTTCAAACCCTTTAAATCTACAAATCTTCGGAATTTTACATATTGCTCCATCCCACACCAGATGAGAAAACATTTTTGGATGAAAGAAATTGCTATAAAAGGCCTATTGTTTCCAAAAATCCATCCATTTCATTGTTCATTTGTCTAATGTTGATGGAAAACAAAAGTGAAGGGATCACCTACATTATACAAAAGCTACGCCCACATGTAACAATTAATAAACTTTTTAACATACATACTCAATCTTTGTCTAAGTAAAAATTTTCTAGACTTGGAAAAATAAGTTATATGTTTAGCTTTCGTGATAAAATAAGTTGTAATTAAAGTCGAGCGAGCCAACTTGATTTTTAATCAAGTCGAGCTCGATTTTATGATTCTAGCTCGATTTTAGTTTCGAGGCGCCTCGAGCCAACTCAGTATGAAGTTCGAGTTGAGCTCGAGCTAGCATTGGTTCAACTCATTAAAATCTTTTTAAGTGTTGTGTTCCCCGTTGCATCTCCGTGAACCCATTTATATGCTAAATTTTTTTTTTTTTTTCCTAAAATGAGTGTTAGATTTTTATATGTAATTTAGGTTTAGATATTTCTTTAGAAAAATAATGAATAAAGAATTTAAATGATTCTAGAATTACGTACCGGGTATCGCTAAATAGGGTTGTGCACTGTTCAGTTCGATTTGTTATAAAACCATATCCGTTACCAAAATATTCAGTTTTCGGTTTTTAAAAACCGTTCGATTATGGTTTTAATAAAGGTTCAGTTTGGATTTTCGGAACAAACTTAGGAAAGATATAAAAGTAGAACATAGACTATAGTGAGTAGTGACATCCTAATAGCTCATTCATAGTTTTCAGCATGTTATTTTTAAATGTTACAAATTGATCTTCATCTTCTGATGCAATCCTAGGGAAAACTAATACACACTATTAAAAGATAACTTTATTATGTGAGGGAAAAAAATACTCTAGAGGTTATACACGTTTTGATGCATAACTTCTGGTTATAATCAACTAGGTTTTAGCCCCTGCGCGTGTTGTGAAGCGCTAAAACGCGGTCAAAACACCCGTTGCCTGTTGCGTAATGATAATGCTCCATAATCATAATATAGGCACTAACACTATGCCTAGATGGTTTCAAAAAGACGGTAATCAGACTCACTCACGATGCGACAATGATGTAGATTTGCCCGCCGTGCGTTGCGGTGGGTGCAGCGAGTCGAACCGTGCATTAACACATGAAGTGCAAAACACAATGCATAAGACACAATATGCTACACACAATTCGTAAAACACAATGCGTAAAAGACAATTACAAAAAAATGTAAAACACGATGCTTTTAACTTGTCAATGGAAAACACACTTTTTATCTTGGAAAATCTATCCCCTACGCAATGATATGAACTTTGATTGTTTAGTATTATTTTAAATCACTATTCTCAATACCATTACCACATATAATAACTAATTAACCACCACCTACCTTTCACCTGCATCATCTACTATTACATAACGGAGGCCACATGTTTACCTTAGTCACCAAAGGTCATGTGTAAGTCCCACTGGAAGCCAAACATGAACTTCCATCACCGGCTCATAATAGCATTACTTACTCATTATATGAGTATATACACAAACTGATTCAAAAATCAAGAACATATCTAAAAACCTAGATGATAAATACCTTAGGAAGAAAGACGGGGGATGCACCACCATCTCTACCCTGACCATCACCATCGACAAAGGTATCGACTAGGGTTCACGTTCATTGCCATCACCTTTAACACACATCTAGGAACCAGAGCAACTTTCCAATATATTTTTCTTCTCGAGCAGGTTCCACCTTTGGAAGCTCATGCATCATTAATGGAGGTTTTATTGGGTTTTTTTTCTTAGGTGTGGTGGTGTCAAATGAGAGAGATAAATCAATCAAATGATAGAGATAAAGCAACATGTGCACATTTGATTGATATTTGATGGTGACATGTAGTGATAGCTTGCAACCCCACAAAAATATTAGTTAGTTCTTTATTGAAGAATAATATGGATCAATTTCTTGCTTCCCTTTTCATTGATTGATCAATATAAATATACAATCAATCCCAATTTTATGGGAAGAGATAATTACAAGTTAATTAAATAATCTATATTCTAAAATACATAAAGCATATTCTCTAAATATATTCCATTAACAACCCCGTGGTCGAATCGGGAGGTGGTCAAATGTTGAGACTGGACCGAAACTTGTGTGTGCAAAAATGCGAACGGTTCCGTGTTGAACATGCTCAAGAACGAAGTGAATATCTAACTCAATATGCTTTGTACACTGATGTTGTATTGGGTTGCCAGATAAATAAATGGCACTATTGTTATCACAATAAATAAAGTAGCCCACTTGACAGGGCGACATAGTTCAGGTAGTAGATTCCGAATCCAATACACTTCTGCAACAACACAATATTCTGCTTTGGTACTAGAATGAGATATAGTAGACTAGCATTTGGAATACGAGGATAACAGATTGGGCCCTATGTAGAACACAGTAACCTGAGGTGGATCGTCCAGTGTCTGGGCATCCTGCCCAGTCAGCATTAGTGTATGCCCGTAGGGAGTGATCAGTAGAAGACCGAAATAGATAACCTATGAGGCGTGGTGCCCTTGATGTAGCGGATTACTCGTTTCACACATTTCAGCATTCCAGTGTCTGGTTTTGGGTTGTGCATATGAATACAGATTATCTGTTGAACTGCGTAGCTGATGTCTGGTTTGGTGAATGTAAGATACTGAAGTGCACTAGCTAGACTCACGTAAAGAGTTGGGTTATCAAATGGTGGACTGGTGTTGGCACTAAGTTTCGGCTTTGTGTCTACTGGGGTCGCCATTGGATTGCAAGATTCCATACCATCACGAGACACAATATCCAAAGCATAGGACTGTGAGATAAGAACATGTTATCAGTAGAACGTGTAACCTGAATGCCCAATAAGTAGGTAAGAGGGCCTAAGATCTTTCATAGCAAATTCAGGCGCGAGGCTGGAGATAAGTCTTAAGCGCAGAGGGTCAGAGGAACTCGTCAGAATAATATCATCCGCATAAATAAGCAGATGAGCAATGTCACCCCTATGATGGTATGTGAAAAGAAAGTTGTCGCAACGACTTTGAACGAACCTAATAGACAAGACGAAGTCCGTAAAGTGTTGGTACCAAGCTCGAGGGTGCCTGTTTGAGGCCATATAAAGATTTTCTTTAGAAGACAGACATGATCTAGATAATCCTATGCCGAAAAACCCATGGGTTGGTACTTATAAACTGTCTCTGTGATATTACCATGCAAGAAAGCATTAGTAACATCGAATTGATGAATGGACCATGACTGTGGGAGTGCAAATGTTAAAACTATACGAATTGTTGCCGTTTTTACAACTGGACTGAAAGTTTCACCACAATCCACACCTACCTCCTGATTGCAACCATCACAAACCAAACGAGCCTTGTAGCGTTCCAAAGTACCATCGGACCTGTATTTGTGACGAAAAAAGCCACATACTGTGAATCACATGCATATATAGACTGCCTCGGGACAAGTTCCCAAGTCTTCTTTTTTAGTTAAAGCATTAAACTCGTTAGTCATAGCATCATAACCATTCCGTTTAGATATGGCGTCGTGGGGATTTTTAGGAATGGGAGCAATGGGGGAGGTGGACAGGTCAAATATTTTTTGGGTTCGGTTATTCCGGACATTGCACGTGTTCAGATGGTGCGGGTAAGGGGCGGTGGTGGTACGGGAATAGAGCTAGATGATGGGGCAGATGTGGGTGTAGGGTCGGGTGTGGTGTGTAGGTTGGGGCGATTGTTGTGGGTTTGGTGGTGGATGATGGGCCATAGGTGGGGTGTGTATTAGGCCGAAGGTGAGGTGGGAATGTGGGGGGAGGTGTGAGATGGACCAATGCTTTGTGGTGAGGGTGAGGGCGAGGTATGGGCGGTAAATGGGATTGGGTTTCGGCAGGTGTGGCCCGAGTATTGGGTAGGTCAGGGGGATGGTGAATTAATGGAGGGGTCTGAAGGTGGGTTTGTTAGGAAAATATGGTATGGGTGGATGGGATCATCAAGGAAGGAGTAGTTTTGTAGGTTGGGTTTTGGTTTCTTGGAAAAGGGAAAGATGGTTTCATCAAAGAGTACGTGACGGTTGATGGTTATTTTATTGGTTTTAAGGTCAAGACATTTGTAACCCTGATGATTTGGTGGGTAACCAAGGAAAACACAAGGGGTGGTGTGGAATTCCAATTTATGAGGTGTGTGGTATAAGTGGGTAACCAGAGACATACGAACACTCTCGAGGTGGTCACATGTGGGAAGTCATTTATATAGGCGTTGGGTGGGGGTTTGAAATTGGTGCAGTTTTTGTGGGTATAAATGTTTAGGATATATGTGGCGGTTTCAAGGCATGGTGCCAGTAGGTGTTGGGCATTGAGGAGTCAGCC
Organism: Ambrosia x helenae; assembly: GCA_030844895.1. Classification (NCBI taxonomy): domain Eukaryota; kingdom Viridiplantae; phylum Streptophyta; class Magnoliopsida; order Asterales; family Asteraceae; genus Ambrosia; species Ambrosia x helenae. Next base: position 55,651 of record JAUTDX010002058.1, read on the forward strand.
AAGAGTGTTCAGATAAGATTGTTGATGGTTCAGATTTTCCGCTCCGCTTTCCTGTTTTGTGATGAGGGGTGCGGGGACATGAAAAACGAAAGTGCATTCCATGTTGGTTACAAAAGTTATGAAATTGGTGATTGCATACATACTCACTTCCGTTGTCACATTGAAGTTGTTTGATTTTAGTATTAAATTTGGTTTGTATAAGTGTAGTAAATTTGGTGAACATGGAAAAAACATCGGATTTATGGGGCAATGCGATATGTCCATAGAAAATTGTGTAATCATCTAAAAACAAAACATGATATGAATGTCCCCCAATACTGATAATGGGGGAGGTCCAAACGTCACTGTGAACAAGATCAAATGGCATAAAAGTACTTGTAATAGAAGTAGCAAAGAGAAGACGATGTGTTTCCCAAAAATATAAGCAGAACAAACTTTATTGTTTAAAACACCCACATTTAATAAATTTAGAAGTTTTCAAAAAGTTTGCAAAATAACCGGTCCAGGGTGGCCGAGCCGTTGATGCGATGTGTCTTTGATGTTGGATGGGCGAGAGTGTAGAAATCTCCCGAACTATTGCTCGTAGGATAGGTTTCTTGTTTGGATATCCTTCACAAGTAAAACCATAATTGTCAAATTCTATGGATAGTTGATTGTCAGTCGTAAAAACGAACGGACATAAATCAGGATTTTAACAAGGTTTGGTGCACAAAGGACATTTTTAAGTTTAAATGGTGGAAAAGGTGGGGGGTAAGGTAATTTCACCCTGTCCTAATACAGGAATGGTTTTGCCATCACCAACAATAATATTACAAATAATGCTAGAATTAAAAATAACTGAAATTTGTTAGATTAAGGAGACATTGTAACCTAATGCACCCGTGTCCATGGTCCAAGACAAGTTGTTGTGATGCGGTGCCAGGTTGTAGAGAGCCTGAGCTATATCTGTTGGACTATACCCTGCGGTGTAGGATTAGGCCGAACAAGAGGCAGATGGCTTTGGGCCCAAGATAACCTGGCCCTAAGAGGGTTGTGTGGGGTTATTGGGATAAGGGTAGGGTGGTGTAGTGTCACACCCTCAAATTTCCACTGTGGGATTTATACCGCGAGGCGTGTGACACACCAGGATTCCATAGCCATAAGTCATATAAACGAAACTCTAAATGCCCAAAACCATTTTGTTCGTTTTTGAAAATCAAGTTTAGCGTTTAACCAAAAAGTTTAGTTAAGTTGCGGAATCGTAAACCAATCATAAGATATTTTAAAACCATGCTTAAAACAACGCGCCCAAGATAAACCATATGAAAGAAAACAAAAAAGCATAAAATGAAGTTTAGATGTATGCACAAGACCCATATCCCAGTGAAATGTGCAGTGCTTTCTAATCGTGGCACCGGAAGCTAACTACCTGCAAAAGTATGGGTGTAATAGGTCAACAAACAATGTTGGTGAGTTCACAAAGTAAAGTAAGTAAGAGCGTAGGTTTTCAAAACCATGTAACCACAAGTTCATCGCATCCAGGGTAGCTAACCCACTCATGATAACTAAACACATGTATATCGAAATGCTAATTATGTGCACTCACAACAGTGAGCAAAAGTGCCTTGCATCATTGCCTATCAACAATGATAATGTGTTAAGTCATAGTTCACACCCCCGTACTCCCAGCACGGTGTGACGTTTGTCAAACCTAATAGCGCTATCAAGTAGTAACCCGCTTGCCAACCGGGCAACTGATTCGGTACGTGAAGGACTTCAATGATAGTGTTGGTTTAGTTCATCAAGGACAAAGAAGTGAACTAGCAAAACCCGATTCACCCCGTGAATCAATGTATCCCAAAACCTGGGATAGAATAGTAGTCCAAAACCGACTAGAAAAGTAAGTAAGTTGTCTCAACAACCGAGACACATGCTTTGAGAGAAAAAGAGTAGTGAAACTCACCTAGGTTGCAAGCTAAAAATCCAAATTTCACAAATTAGGACGTGCTACTGACACCCTATTATATGCGTCATCATGTGAGTACGTGTGTACATACCATACACCACATAACTCGTTTGTCCAAAACGTTTAAAAATGTGAAAACATTTAAGTGACCAACTAGTGTAACTAAATGCACAAGTAAAACCCTATGAACCCATTGGTGAATGTTAATGATAAATATCAGTTACACACTTCAAATACATATCATACAAGTGTACACGCAAGTTCAAGTCATAATCAAAGCATATAGGACCCCAAATAAGCACATATGCATCTATGTCACAATCTGTGTTTTTAGGACAGACTGTACACCGCCAAAAACGATTTTTCTAAAAATACTTGACCAAAGAATTAGACAACCAAAATTTTACATAATATTCCTATGAGTCCATTTGTCATTCCACTATTTTTTTTCGTGAAAAAACTCACTGAAAAATAATGAAAAATCAATTACTACAGCTAGGTTCTGAAAACTTTCACATCAGGTCATTTTACGATAAAATTTCTGAAAAATCGTGTATTTCATCCAAACGGGATGAATCTACTTGTAAAAGTTGAGTTATTCTCACATCAACCAACTGACCAAATTTCACGACCTAACTCTTCATAAAACTCGAGTTACAATTGATTAAAGTTGACCCTAGTTTTTTAATCCGAAAATCAGTTTAAAACCTTGAACCGAATAAAATTTCAAAAACATATCAAACGAACACCAAATCGCATGATCTTACCCATTCCAGAAAGCTAAGATCATGTACGACATGCACTAACAAGAATCGATCAAAAAAAATATATTAGAGTCATGATACAGAGCCTACAAGTTGACATTCACATTCTGTCCAGATTTTAAACATAACAAATTTCTCAACTATAACAAGTCCTACATGTGTATTATCGATCAAGAACACCGAGAAACCATCATACAATTACCCCTAACACATTAATATGATCAGAACATGCAAGATTTATCGTACATAATATGATCTATAAACCTAGACACTCAAACATCATAGATATTCAATAACATGCAATCATATTACATAACCATTCATAAATCTTTATGTTTATCATGTTAATCCAAGTTTTAATCTTTATAAAAAATCGTATCGGGTCTGGACAAACTTTATTATGGTGTTTAAAACATAAACCAAGAAGATTAAAACACAAAGTTTTAAGATAACATACCTAAAGCACTTCACAATCAAGAACCGAACACCTTCCAAGCCTACCAGATGATGTTCTTGAGCCTTAGCAGGTGTTAGAGGGTTATATTTTCTATGTGGGGGCTGCTATGGACGATTAGGGTTTGTGGTTATGAGAAGCATGGGCTTAAGGTTGCTTAAATAGAAAGAATTAAGTCGTTTTCACGAACCTGGGCCCGTTGAACGCCGTTCAACCAAAGTGAACGGCCGTTCACTTTGACCAGGCCGTTTTGATCTGCCCAGTTCAGTGTATTGCACGTTTTCTTTGATGTTTTCATTATTTTGGACCCATTCCAAGTGTAACCCCATGTTTTTTAGACCCCAACCATCCTAATGGTTCATCGATTACTAGTTTGATAAAACGTTCGGTTTAAATTCACGTAATAACATAACAATTTACACATAGGATCACAGAAACAAACGTAATTGCAATTAATATCAAACAATTAATTCCCAATTATCCATTTTCTCAATTCACCAACGTTCAGGTTCGATACTCGTGTACGTAGTTCGGTAATTTCCCCCCGAAGTACCCTTTTTATGCAGGTTATTATCCTATAATTGTGCAACGTGTGACTCACCTAACTAACCCTAGTTAAGTAACATGTTGTGTATATAAGTAAAGTTAACTAGAGTTTAGTTAAACTGTGAACCTGAAAATGCGGGTGTCACATGTAGTGGTGGCGTTTAATGCAGTTTCCGGTAGTTTGGTCCAAAAGTTTGGGCCTGAGTGTTTTTGTGGTCCTCAACCTGGCACAGACGTTCGTGTGTTGTAGAAGTCGGGGAGTGGTTGAGTTTGTTGAAGAATAAGAGAGACTCTCATATTATTCAGTTAAACCGGTGTGGATTTTGTGTGACAAGTTGGTTTTCAGAGATAGTGAAACCAAGGCTAGCAAGTTGGTCATAAAGGAGTTTTCATGGTTTGACAATATGGGGCCATGTTGGGGGATTGTTCAAGGCAGGTGTTGAAAAACTTGATTTTGAAGGTCGTTGTTGCGGGAAGCTTGGTTATCAAGGAATATGTTTTTAAGTCTACACCATGCGTCATAGGCGGTGGTGTTGTTTAATCATAATGGTATGCATGATATCTTTAGAGATGGTACCATAGATCCATTGTAGGACAATGGAATCTATATGCGATCCCATGACTCAAGAGGTGAGGGTTTTGCCAGTTCCTTTTCTT
>JAUTDX010002059.1:0-50568 GCA_030844895.1 Ambrosia x helenae
CGCTTAAAGAGGGGAAAAAATATGAAAAGAAAGAGCATTAGAGACATTAACCATTACACATTGTTTGAAAGGACGTTATGATGCTGATGTGGCAAAAACTGTTCCTTATGGGGCATTAATCATTATGTATGGTTTTAATGAAACTACCAAAAAATTAAAAGTAACTAGGTGTCGTATCTTCACTCGTTATATTTTAAAAAAGTAATAACAAAAAATCCAAATAAATCGAAAATGAACTTTTAAGAAAAAAAATTCTAACCTTCATATGATGATATGACCCCAAAACACAAAAAAGAACTTCGACATACTACATGTGCCTTACCCATTGACGTATTTTTTAAATATCATTCAAATTTCGTCTTATGATAAAAACAACAAAAATCGTCACTAACAATTCACAGCAACATCATATATCTAGAGTACATTACCAAAAATTGAAATCACTAACTTCCAAAAATAAACCATAGTCGTTTTTTTTAACACAACACAATATAATTTGGAATCATAGATCATCGAAATGGATTGTTTCCAAAAGAGTGTTGTCGTTTTCTTATTGTAAAGGTGAGTTTTCTTGTTAAAAAGTTGGTCAATTTGGAACGATGCAAAGGATATATAGCATCGTGTTTCAATGATTACGACCACGCTCCAATAGTCCAATCTTTTATTTATATCTGTTTTTAATTTGTTTTTAATTTTAATGTGTTTCTTTTCTCTTACTTCCTTTCAAAACTGTTTTACTTGATAAATAATTTAAGGGGGTGTTTGGGATTGATTATTTAAAACAGATTATGCGTTTTGGAAAACAAGGGTTGGAACTGTTTATAGATTATTGCGTTTTGGTATCTTAAAAAACTAACTATCTGCGGTTTCAAAACACAATCCAAACACTAAACACTGATTATCCGCGTTTTCAAAACGAAATAATCTAAAAATCAGATTCAAAAACGCAATCCAAACACCTTCTAAGTTATGATAAATAATTTAAAGTATATAACTTTATATCATCGTGTTTCAAAACTCTTTTAATTTTATCGTTATATGACTTCTATAAGTTTATTTATTATTTTAAGTTATATGATAAATAATTTAAAGTATATAACTTTATATCATTTATCTACAGCTAGTTTTAATAAGATAAACAAAAGATCATTCTTAAATATCCCCTTATCCATCATAAGTATATGGATCGTGTACAGTTCATCACTAATACAGAAAAGTTGGCATTATCTATAATAAAACTATCACTTCTTTATAATGAAAACTAGGATTTTTTACTGCGCGCGTTGCGACGCGCCACGGTGATTTCTGCTTCATCTTAAACTTTTTCTCTTTACTCGGTTGTTGTATGCGCAAAACTGATTAATAACATCAAATAAGGCTGTTGAAATTAAAAAAACAAATTAACCGCGACCGCTTGGTCTCGAACCTAAGACCTCCTATTGAGAAAATGTATCTCATACCACTACACCACCCAAACCCATTTGTGTTTAACAAAATGGATCTCAAACCGCTACACCACTAACACAATTGATGTTTTAATACGAAACCAATTGTATTTATTATTAATTAAAACTGTTAAAATGAAAAAATAAATAAATTCCCTCCACCAGGATCGTAGCTGTGACCTTGGGGTAAGAGAACTTCACCATAAACCACTCCACCACTAACACAACTTGTGTTTTAAAATGAAAAACAACGATATATATTATTAAATAAAGCTGTAAATAATAATAATATTAATAATAATAATGGCCACCGCCTCTCTCAACCAATGAGGAGGAAGTGACACTATTCATGCAATCCTAAATTAATATATATAAAATTAAAATTTAAATAGATATCAAACCATTCAAAAAGCCCAAAATAATCTTAATTTTGATAATTATCTTCATAATACTCATTTATTTTCATGATGGGGACTCGCCGGAAAGCTATTCCGGTAGAAGTACTAGCAAGATAAACAAAGTTTTATGTGTCTAATCTACCGGATAGATGCAGTGGGAATGATCTAGCAAGGGAGATAAGGAATTTTGGAACCATTTTTGACATTTATATAGCAAGAAAGAGAGACAAGGAAGGGAGAAGGTTCGGGTTTGTATCGTTGATTGACGTTAAGGATTGTAGAGAGATGGAGAGAGTTCTGTCCTCCATCCGCCTTGGTGAATTCAAACTGAAAGTCAATGCAGCCAGGTTTGTGCTAGAGGAAGGGAAAGTGAACGACCGTAAATATCAGTATCAGGCTAAGGGTAGGAATATGGAGAAGCAAGAGACACATGTGAAAGTGGATTCTGAGCATGGCAACAGGAATGGCTACGCTTCAGGATCCATGTCTTTTATGGAAGCTTGCTCTGGGGCCGCAATAGGTAAGACCATTGTAATAGAAGATAGTGTGAACGGGCACGTTGATTTGCATCGGAGATCAGTGGTGATGAAGGTGGTTTCATTGAAGTGCTTAGACTGGTGAAGATTATTCTGTTAGACATGGGACTTGGGGAAGGGGTCGTTTCCTGTCTTGGAGGTTTGAACGTGTTAGTTTCTTTCAAGTCTAAAGAACATGCTGTGATGCCTTGGATGAACTCCGGGGAAGGCCGGAACAGTTACGTTGGTTGCTCTTTGGGAGGGACAGGAAATGTCGTTCGAAAGGATTGCATGGGTTAAAGTATTGGGGATACCGCTAAATCTTCTTGACGAGCAAGTTCTCCATCATATAGGTAGTCACTTCGGTACAGTGTTGAGAAAGCTGAACGTTAGCAGCTTGGAGAAAGACTCTTCTTTCCACTGTTTAGGGGTGTTGGTTGGTCAGGGAGGAAGAATTAAGGATACGTTATTTCTCAAATGGCGCGGTAAGACATACAAGATTTGGATAGAGGAGATTGAGAAGGAATGGATTTCCAATTTTGTTGAAGAAGAAGCTACACCGGCGACTCAACCGGAGGATTTAGGCGATCAGTTTTCAAATCAATGGATATTCCGAGGGAGTGCCGACAGGGATGAATTTGGAAACGGAGGATTCGTCGGGGGATGATTATGGAAACAATAATGACTCATTTATTGAGGATATTTTCGAAGTAATTACTGAGCAGAATGTTTTGGAAAGGATTGATGGGGCAAACGAGAATTGTGCTGCTGATGGTTAACCTACCTTTCTGAGGAAAAAGAAACGTAAGAAAGACAAAAGAATTAATAGAGATGTGGGCCAAGCCTCAGGTGGTGACTATTATAGTAGTAATGATAGGCCCAATAAGGAGTCCAGAGTGGAGGAGGATCTTTTTGGGCTATAGCCTCTTATCATGGGCCAGGATAAAAATGTTGTTAAAGTTAGAGGTGGTGGGCGTCCAGTTAATATCTCAAACTCTTTTCAGGTGTTATTAGAGGAACAAGAAGGAGCGATTGAAGAAGTTGTCCAGCAACAGATGGATAGCAGAGACGAGGAAACACCTCCTATCAACGAAGCCAAGCAGCCGATGACTGTTGAGGTAGACGCTACCATCAATTTTGGTGACCGGTTGGGGTTAACCTCGAAGGGTTCGATAATTTAATTAAGGAATCCATTGAAGGAGAAGGGTTACAAACATGTTTGCAATGAACTTTCTTTCGTTGAATATTATAGGTATTGGGTCGGTTGGGAAACCGGCTTGGGTTAAAAGGATTGTTACGTACAATAAAGTTGATGTGCTGGGTTTGCAAGAATCGATGTTGATGGATACTGACAGGTTTGACCTTGGCTTCCGTCTGGGGTAGTGGTGGGTTTGAAGTCGAGTCAGTGGGGGCCAGGGGTAAAATCGGGTGGATGATAACTATGTGGAACCCTAGGAAGTTTAAAGGGTTACATACGGTTAAGGAGCAGAATTTTCTGTTAGTTGCTGGGCACTTAGTCGAAGACGGGTCATTGATTAATATCGTTAACGTGTATGCTCCACAAAAGGTTGGGGAAAAGAGAGCTTTGTGGGATACTCTCTTGGGGTTAATGCAAGGGTAAGATGGGTATGTGGATTCTGTTAGGCGATTTCAATTCTGTTCGCTGGGAGGAGGAAAGAAAAAATTCTAAGTTTAACAATAGGGCAGCGCAAGATTTTAACATGTTCATTGATGAAGCTTGTTTGCAAGAGTATAATATGCAAGGAAACAGGTTTACTTTCCTCTCTGGTACCGGGGATGGGGTCAAGTTGGAGCAAAATAGACCGAATGTTGGTGTGCCAAGAGTTTTTTAACAGATGGCACGGGGCTTGTCTAAGGGCGCTCAATAGGGAATTGTCTGATCACTGTCCCGTGCTATTAACAGTGGTTGATTCTTACTATGGGGCCAAACCTTTCAAATGGTTCGACTCTTGGTTGGATAGGGATGGATGCGAACAAGTGGTAAAAAATGCGATCACTAATGCTAAATTTGAAGGTATTGCAGATGTCTCGATGTTTAGAAAATTCACGGAAGTTAAAAAGGTTTTAAAACATTGGTGGAAACGGGAATCTGTCAAAGAAGGGTAGGACGTGATCGGCTTGCAAAATGATATCTCCCGCTGGAAAGTAAATTGGAAAATGGGTCCCTCGAAGATGAAGATTCATGGATTTGGGAGGAGAGCAAGAAAGAATTGGGTAGGATTTTGTTGTTAAAAAACAGAGACTTGAAGCAGAAGGCTCGTGTTAAGTGGGCCTCTCTGGGAGACGATAACTCTGCTTATTTTCACCGGTGTATCAATGGTAGGAAAGCGGCTAATTTGATCCCTGGGGTCATGATTAATGGGGAATGGGTTTCGAAACCTTCATTAGTTAAACTAGAAGTTCTTTGGTACTATAGAGAACTTTTTTGTGAAAAACATGTTCGAAGGCCAGTTCTTCACTGTAATGATTTCAAGAAATTAGAGCTTGACAAGAGTAGGGATCTGATTGTTCCTTTCACGAAGGAGGAGATTAAAGAGGCGGTTTTTGAATGCGGGTCAGATATGGCCCCGGGGCCTGACGGATTCAACTTTCGGTTTATTAAACACTTTTGGGAGGTATTGGAAGAAGACTTTATGAGGATTTTTGTGGAGTTTTATGATACGGGTCAGATTAGCAAGGAGTGTAGTTTGTCATATATTACACTAGTTGCTAAATCCAAAACTCCTTTGGGGTTAAAGGATTATCGGCCTATAAATTTGGTGGGAGTGGTTAGCAAAGCAATCTCGAAGGTTATGGCTGGTAGAATCAAGAAAGGTGCTGGGAGATGTGATTTCTAACTCTCAATCAGCATTCCTGAAGGATAGGCTTATTTTGGATGGTCCGCTTGTTCTTAATGAGATTATTGGGTGGTTGAAGAAAGTGGGTAAGAAGGCGTTTCTGTTTAAGATCGACTTCGAGAAGGCGTATGATAACGTGAACTGGGATTTTTTAATTTCTATCATGGAGCAGATGGGGTTCCCAGAGAGATGGTGTGTATGGGTTAGTGGAATTATTCGTTCGGCTAGATCAGCGGTCTTGGTTAACGGATCTCCTACGTTTGAGTTCCGGTGCCAGAAAGGTCTCAGACAAGGTGACCCGTTGTCTCCCTTTTTATTCCTAATTGTTATGGAAGCTTTGGCGACTATAATTTCGAGAGCGGTACGGATGGGGGATATCGATGGTATTGTTGTTCCGGGTGATGGGCCTGTGTTATCGCATATGTTATATGCAGACGACGCTCTAATTATGGGTACTTGGTCGAGTGAAAATATTGTCAAGGTTAACAGATTGCTTCGCATCTTCTATATGTGTTCTGGGCTGAAGATAAATGTGCAAAAATCCTTTCTTTATGGTGTGTGTATTGCGTCTGATGAGGTGAAACGCATGGCGGAATCTTTGGGTTGTAGAGTTGGTGCCTTTCCATTTGTATACCTCGGCATCAAAGTCGGCGCGAATATGAACCGTATATATCATTGGGACCCGGTGATAGAAAACATTAGAAACAGGTTACAATCTTGGAAGGCGAAAGTGCTATCCATTGGTGGTCGGCTCACATTAATAAAATCGGTGCTTGCGAGTCTCCCGTGTATTATTTTTCATTGTTTAAAGCGCCTAGTACGGTTGTGGAAAGCATTGAAAAAATCATGAGAAAGTTCCTTTGGTGTGGGAATAAAGACGGTAAAGGGGTGCATTGGGTGGCTTGGGAGGTGGTTACGAGACCAAAACGTTTCGGGGGCTTGGGAATCTCTAAGCTTTCGGACGTTAATACAACATTACTAGTCAAGTGGGCATGGAGATTCAAGAATGAACATGAGGGTCTTTGGAGAAAAGTCATTGTTAGTTTGCACGGAGGACGTAACAGATGGGATTTTATTCCTGTCAAAAAAGCGCTCGCTGGGGTTTGGAAATCTATTGTTTCTGTGCTGGACAGGGCTCGGTTCGATGGCAGGAAGACTGAGGAGATGTTCTCTTGCCAACTCGGAAACGGAGCTCGAATTAGTTTTTGGAAGGATGTGTGGTTCGGGTCAACACCTTTGTTTTTAAGATGACCATTGTTATTTGCGATTGACAGTCAAAAAAATATTACAGTAGCTGATCGATTGGAGAGAGATGGTAATCAAACTCGTATTAAAGGTCAGTGGAGTATGGGGGCGACGTCGGTCGAAGGGATTTCTGAAGTTCAGGATGTTGAGTACATGCTTTCTACAGTTAGGATCAGAATCCCAGCAAGCCTTTTTCAGTTGCAACGGTTAAATACGATTTATGCAAGTGTCGGTTCGGGAAAGACGGTCATAGAAGGAGATGGGAAAGTTGGCTTCCTATCAAGGTAAATGTGCTAGTGTGGAGGGTGGAAAAAGATAGAGTGCCTACTCGGGTTGAGCTGGCTAAAAGAAATATCATGCTGCCAAATGTTTTGTGTCCTATGTGCGGAACTGGTGAGGAATCGGTGAAACATCTGTTTGTAGATTGTGGTTTTTCGAGCGGGGTATGGAGTAAGGTTTGGACTTGGTGCCGATTGCTTCCAGTTATGTTCGAGTCGATAGAAGACAAGCAGAGGTGGTTAGTTCACTATCCTGGTTCGAAAAAAGGGAATAGGATCATTCGAAGTATTTTTATGGTGACGTGTTGGGCCATTTGGAAGGAACGAAACAAGAAGGTTTTTTAAAACTCGGATCCTAAGGTTATTGAGGTAGTGGCGACAGTCAAAGCTATGGTGTACTTGTGGATAAAGGCTAGATCAAATGTAAATAATTTTGTTTGGAATAACTGGGTGAGTTACCCTTTGTATATGTTGTAATCGGCTTGTTTGGGCGGTCTTGTTTTTTAGGCCTGCTCGGTTTTAATGAAGTTTAACATTAAAAAAAAATATTTAAATGTATAAACAATAGTAGTACAATACTCTCGGAAAAACAAAGAAATTACATGATTGCCATTAACTATTAATGGCATTCCAAATTAATACATAGTTAATTAGGTTATAACGTTATGATTCATATTACATGGGTTGAATAATGATATAAAATATTCCATTTATAAAAAAATGTTTTATAAGCAAACCTAACATTTCTTAGAAATAAAAAAACATTTTATAAAAAGAGTTATAAAAATTATTATCATTATTATTTAATAAAGAAGTTGGAGAAACAAATAATTATAGAAAGAATTAAATAAATATACATAATTAAATAATAATAATAATGATGTTGTAGTTTGTGGGGGTCGCAAAGTTACTTTACGGCTTATGAACATGCCAGCCCCTTTGTAGGCACTGTTGTCTCATGTTTTGATAAAAGGCATCCGGAAGGCTATTGAAGATATTATAGTTTGTTTATTGAGTTGTGGGGGGGGGGGGATATTTTGGGGATCTCCGTAGTGACAAGTTGCAACCTTACCGATGTGGCATGGTGGGTTGGGTCTTCTCTCGGCTCGGGATATGGTCACTTATGCCTCTGTGGCGTCCAGATCTCAATCGTGGGGGTTTGCAAGGCAATATTTTACGTAACAATGGGGTTGATAACATGGATTCGGATTATGTTTGCACTTTTGAATGCCTGCATGAATATCTCCCTGATTTTAATCTTGGCAGTTTCTCAAAATAAAGACACTTCCCCCAAAAAGCAACAGAAAACCATTGTGAATGCTCTTTATTGTCAAATCGCACGAAGTCTTGGAGAAGATTTATGCTTCACCCCACTTCAGAAAGCCGTCATGGAATGCTTACAAAGGCCCCATGCCCAAGATTTCCTAATTGTTATCCCTATCGAAGGACTGGGGCAACGGATGTCAGCGGTGGAATATAAGGCAATCCTTAAATATCATTTGATGATCCCCATTTTCTTGGATGACAAAACATGTCCGGTTTGTATTAAAGCGTGATTGGATAAATTTGGGGAGCATGCGCCTGTTACCGGGGTTTAAGTACATACACGATTTTGTTTTAGACGTTTTAAGGGATATTCTTAGACGAGTAGGGATCTTGGCAAAGAAAGAGGCCCCAGTTAACTTTCTTATAGACCCGAAAGAAAGGAGGTCCACTTTACGTCCGATTGACCTGCTAGTGTTTGGTTGGGAATGTGGGAAACACGCTTGCATGGACCTTACGGGTGTGTCTCCTTCAACGGGATTTAGGGATACAAGGGTTCGTGGCTGGGCAAGCGGTCCTTAGGGCATAGTCGAACACGGTGGCAAAGCACGCTAAAGCGTGCGATGAGGCAATCAGGTTCTTGACAAGAGTCCAACGAGTGGTCCACAACAACTTCTCGACTCCCAGAGACGAGGATTTGTTTTCAGTAGATTATGGTTATCTATCCAGAAGGGAGTGCCAGCTCAGCTTGTTGCCACCTACCTGATATCCTTATGTAATTCGCCTCTTTTATTAAAATATAATTAACATTAATAATAATAATAATAATGATAATAATAATAATAATAATGATAATAATAATAATAATAATAATAATAATAATAATAAATAATAATAATAATTCCCTACTTACAATTACGTATGTCGGGTTTAAAGATTTCTTTTGACTAGTGACTACCACTTCATTTTGGACCACAGCAAAAAGTAGGTTTGCCTTAAAATTGGGTTTCGCCATTTTGGTCACGTAAAATGACATTTGACTCCACTGCATCGGGGAATACTTACTTTTTATGATGCGCATAAAATGGAGAAATATTCAGTCGGTTGAGTAACATATAATCATTTAGGCCCATTTTGGGAGCTTTGGTTTCAACATCTAAAGGCTAAAAACACTTTCCTTTTACGTAGATACAAGATGGTCCTGTATTACATAGTTCATTAACAAAAGTTTGATTACATATATTAGGTTGTTGAGTTTCTAATTCTTCATCTCGACCCATTTATTCATCTCATAATGGTCTCGTGTAATCAACACATTGTTTGAATAGGGTTTATGTGATACTTTGGTATAATTAGTTATACTGAATGTTGAATTGGCTTTGAGATGAATGTTATGTCACTTAGTTTTGTTATATTGTTATCGAATTCAAATATAAGATTAGATTACTGTGAGCCGAATCATCAATTGAGTAATATTATTGGGCAGAACACAATCAGTATGGTTAAGTATGTATAAAGGGGGTGATACCTTATACCATGTATACCTGGGATGTCATGCTTAACATATTCTTTATTTTTATCAATAACCTAGTTATATATAACAATTTCTTGAATATATATTTGAGCTGAGCAGTTTGTCTAAAAAAACTAATGACGAATAAGCATGAATACAAATAATATGAAATATAGCATCTGAATCGATTGAAGCTTTGAGATACAATATTATGCTACTAAGCAATTATATGGATGAGCTCTCATGTTTTTGTTCTAACTAAAATATGTGATGAGAGGTATACCAAAATATGTAAACCTATCCCAAATCAAGAAACTGAGTATATTCACTAAGGCCTGATTTCTTGTAGTGTATTCAGAACAACTGGCCTACAAAGCAACGATGTGTGTGTATGCATTAAGGAAACTTTAATCAAATCACTTATATGAGTAGAGCCACTGTCGAAAGTCATATAATCATATGCATTGATTAATTTGACAATTGACATAATACAAATAGTTGGAAAGAAGAGGCAAAACCAACAACTAGTAAAGACTAACATAACACAACAAAACTAAATTATACAAAAGAGAATAATTTATTGAGCGTTAAGTTATCAATTATCATTCTCGACCCACTCAATTTTTGACCATTGGGCATTAAATATCAACATTTGTATAAGGAGGGAATGCTTAAGAAGCAAGTTTCTTCCCATTAATCTCCACTTCTTTTGTTACATCCTTGTAAATTACACACGATATACATAACCTGGTAGGGTACGTGATTCTTGAAACTTTGGCCTCAAGACTCTCATAACAATAACATGTTATAATTTGATATTCAGTCTAAGCTCAAGATAACATAAATAATTCAATGTGATAGTCAAATATTATCCCAAAGTACCTATCAATAATTATAATTAAACAACATTCACATTATGATAATCTTATCTTAAGTTTGATATGAGTATAAACTGTATTATAATAAAATAGATTTAAATCCAAAACACAAATCACCTCCCAATTGCAAGCCATGGAAACTTTCAAATCAAGAGGGTGGACATTTCAAATCATTGGACAATATTTTATGTAAATACAAGCGGTAATACATTTTACGATAGTGTGATTCATGTTTTCTACGTAATAGTAAGTTGGTTAATTAAATATAATATTTTTTGTCATAATTACTAAAACACAAAATTTACAAATTATTTGAAAAGGATTGGTACAAGTAAATGCCACCTGAATTTGCCATGTGTTATTGCTTGAGCTATTTAATAATCAATGATTATATATTTACAAATTCTTCTTATTTAATATTATTATTATTATTATTATTATTATTATTATTATCTCACCAATATATATACATCCTTTGTGTTTCGAACTTTTAGTTTATACCACCAAACCACCCACTTCAAAACCCAAAAAAGAAGGAAAAAAAGAAAAAGAAAAGGTTTCTCCAACTCATATCCATGGAGCAAGACCCCGACTCCCCACCCACCTTCTGGTTCCAACCACCACCCGCCACCAATCGCCACCGTAAACCACCCATTGACCCGGTGGTTCTTATCATCCTTATCCCAATCCTTGCCTTAATCTTCCTCTTCTTTTTCCTCCCACCATTTTTATCCCACGCTTCACATATTCTAAAACCAGGCTCTGTAAAGTCCACCTGGGATTCCCTTAACATATTCCTTGTTCTTTTTGCCATTCTTTGTGGTGTTTTGGCTAGACAAAACGACGACGCTTCATCTAGTAGTTCAAGTGACATCAGCATCGGTTATGTTGCAGAGAGTAGCAGTAATAGTAGTAATAATAACAATAATAATAATAAATTTTAACCCGTCGGGTCAATGGGTCGGGTATTCGGATAGAAAAGTGGGTACAGGCGGGTTGAGAAGGAATAGCAGCTCGTATCCTAATTTGAGGCAGGAATCGGTATGGGAGAACGTTGAGAACCAAAACCGGAACCGGTTTTTTGATGATTTTAATTTGTATTCGTCGCCGTCGAACCGGTATTATAATAACGTTCCGCAGCGTATGGAGAATTTGTATCGACCGTCGCCGGTTTCCGGCGATGTTTACCGGCGAAGTCGCCGGAGTGAAGCAGATCCAGTTGAACTTTCCGATGAGAAGGAGATATTTGTGGATACTTTTGAGGTTAGTCCAAACACACCGGAATTCCGTGAACAAATTCCGGTGACGCCTCCTCCACCACCGCCTCCTCCGCCGTCAGCTCCGTCGAGGCATTCGTTCAGAAGTATTGCGAAGAATGTAAATATAATGAATAAAGCACCAGTAGAAACTGAAGCAGATGTGTTGGTTGAAATGAGATCGTTAACTCCTCTGTCGCCGCCGTCGCCACCGCCACCACCGGTGCACCGATCGCGTCATAAGCATAAGAAACTGGAGCGGAAAGTAAGTGACGCTACGAAGGAGATAGCTACAGCCATATCTTCGTTGTATAATCAACGAAAAAAGAAGAGCAAACGAAAATTAAGAAACATTTCTACTAGTTCAGATACTTCTCCACCTTCCGTACATTCAGGACCATCTGAAATTGAACAGACGCAACCGATTGCACCACCGCCACCGCCTCCACCACCACCACCACCACCGTATAGGTTCCAAAACCTATTCAAAAAAGGCGGCAAACATAAACGAATACATTCCGTTCCACCACCACCACCACCACTACCACCACCACCAAGCTCAATATTCAACAATATATTCAAATCTGTCAGCAAAAGTAAACGATTTCACTCACATTCAACAGCTCCGCCACCACCACCACCGCCTCCATCATCAATCACAAACAAAGTATCCAAAACAGGAACTAAAAGTAAGCGTTATAGTTCCATCACAACAGCTTTCTCATCGCCTCCACCACCACCACCGCCACTACCACCACCGATGACTCCACCGAGATATTTTAACCGAAAACAATTATCTAATCGAAGAAGTGAAAGCAAACCGCCGTTACCGGCGAAAACAAACAGTTACTATGACAGGGAGGAGTTTTTACCTAGTGGTTCACAGTCGCCGTTAATTCCAATGCCACCACCGCCACCGCCGTTTAAAGTTAACGGGATGAAGTTTGAGGTTCGTGGTGATTTTGTTAGGATTCGGAGTACACATAGTTCTGTTTGTAGTTCACCTGACCGTGATGACGTGGATATCTCTTCAATTGATGGTGGTAATTTAAGTGGGCCCGGTTTGGGTGTGGGTTATGGGCCCAGGTTTCATCCTAGCCCAGACGTGAACGCTAAGGCAGAGAGATTTATATCCAGGCTTAAAGATGAATGGAGAATGGAAAAGAAAAATTACGGCAAAGAGAAAATGGGGTGACGTTGATGTTTATATTTTGGGGCGTAGAATCGTCTTAAAAACAAATACTGTTTTCGTATTTTTACACGGAATTTCACCTAGTAATAATATTATTACATACAAAGATTTGGATCAAAGGATAGAGGTATGTGGATTGAAAGGGTGTTACAGTAATTATGTTGTAATAGTTTACCTTGACAAGGTACGAGGTTTTGAAGTCCATGTTTTGGGTATATACTTTTTTGGTGACTTAAATGTGTAGAAATAATAATAATAATACAAGAAGGAAGGGGGCCAGGACCCATAAGCCCAAGCCCACCAATAGGGAGCCATTGAGTTTGAACTTGAAATGGAAACCAAGAATGAAATATTGAAATCTACATTTTAATTTGTTCTTCATATGAGTTGTGGTACTTTAGATATGTTTGATTGCAACATAAAACTTATTAAGTACAATGATTTAGAAAAATCACTCAATTATTATTGTTTGTTATTATCAAGGGACCTAACCGAGCGATTTGTACCCGAGAGTAGTCTTGAGGGCGACATGAGTATGGGGAATAATGGCGCGAAGAAGAAAAAGACACTGAAAAGGACATCATGGGTTTAATTGGAGGAGAATATGTCGACCTCTCTAAAATTTAAATAAGTATGATTATAATTAAATCTAAGGTAAAATTAGTTTATAGCTTTACAATGAATTTTAAACAACTCGTTGGATCATTAGGATGCACATTTTGAATAATTTGATCAACAAGATGCTTAAGATTGGTTAAGTCTAGTGCAATTTTCAACCCATCTGATCCACTCTTTTCTTGGCCCGCTATTACAAAAATTACTAAATCCATCACCTATCAAACACTTATCGATTTCCAATATGATAGATTGACGGTAAAGATAAATCATAAAGTTGTGCAACCTTCAACCAAAATTGCTTTCCAGGATCGAATAGTTGAGGCATCATCATGACTGAATATAATTCAACTCTTGGACCAAAAGTAGGATTTCAGCAGTAGATATCAAATATGAGTTAGTAATAAGAATTTGGTAAATAAAAAGATAAATAAAGATCATTTTAAATTTATTTAATTTCTTCCTCGAACAAGTAGGGTAAGGTGATGTAAAAGGAGAAAGTGAACCCAAAGAAAACTTTAAAAATCCTAGATCCAACTAGTGAAGTACCACCAATAGGGAGCCATTGAATTTGAAATGGAACCCAAGCATGTAATCTTCATTTTAAACTGGCCATAATGTTGCGTGTGTTCTTCATATGAGTTGTGGTGCGTTAGATATGTTTGATTGCAACATACAACTTATTTAGTACAATGATTTAAAAAATAATCACTCATTATTGTTTGTTTTTATCAAGGGACCTAATTAAGGCTATATGGTGTGCTCCCCCTTTCCCTCAACTCCCCCAAGTGCCACATCAGCGCCACATCATTTCCCCAATTTTCTCCCCCAAAGTTTGGAAATGGTATTCCCCCAATCCCCCTTCATTTTTTATTATATAAGTTTGATTAAAATTAAAAAAATAAAAAATTAAGCCAATCAAAACACCCGGTGAGATCGGTGCCTTTTCCACTATTTCCCCGGAAATTTTAGGGGGGGGGGGTGTTCCCCGGACGCCACATCACACCCCGGAAGAGCTCCCCGCATGGCACACCATTCAGCCTAAGGATTAGTACCTGAGGGTAGTCAGGAGGGCAACATGAGTACGGTGAAAGTTTAGCGAACAAGGAAAAGACACAAAAATGACATCATGGGGTTAAGTGGTGGAGAATATATCAAACATCATCATGATTGAATTTGAGGCTTGAAGAGAATATATGGTTAAGGGTCGTAGCTCGGAACATAGTAAAAAGGCCAGCTCCGAACCTAACAAAGAAATAGGCTGTAGACCGAAGCTCGGCTCACCAAAGGGAGGCGAAGCTTAGGCCCGACCGAACGCCCAGCTTCAACTGAAAGGCCCATGGCCTGGCCTCACCGAAGCCCATTTAGGAAAGTATAAATACCTCCCAAAAATTCCCCATTTGGTAACTTCACTTACTTGTACTTTCTGTACTTTTCGTACTTACTTTCCACTTCTTAAAACCATACTTATTCTCACGCCGAGGGTGGTCACAGAGAGACCCTTCCTCTCCCCTGTGACGAGCCTAACGGTGTTTTGTTTTGCAGGTTATCATCAGATCTAATTATCTGTCACTTCTTCTTATACTATCTCTCAGATCTATTCCACCGAACCAACCAGAGGTAACTTTTTTCCTCTTCAAGGCTAAAATTAGTTTATAGCTCTATAATGAATTTTAAACAACACTTTGGATCATTAGGATGCACACTTGAATAATTTGATCAATAAGGCGCTTAAGATTGATTAAGTTTAGTGCAATTTCCAACCCATTTTGGTCTGATCCCCCCCACCCACACAAAGCACTTATCGATTTATGATATGAGAAATTGATGGTGAAGATATATAACTAAGTTATGCAACCTTAACCAAAAGTGGTTTTCTGGATCGAGTAGTTGAGGCGTTAGTATGACTAAATATAACCATTGGCAGATCTTGAACTACGTTTTCGGTAAAATATGTGGAGGCCACACTCAATACAATTTTTTTTTTGAATTTTCGGTATATAAAGATCAGTTCAGTAGCAGTAGATATCAAATGTGAGTTGTTGCTATTATTATTATTATTATTATTTTTATTATTATTATTATTATTATTATTATTTTTATTTGTGCAATTTAGAAGTAAAGCATTATAATGCTATGGCCCTCTACAACCTACCATGCTTTTAAAGTGATCATTTATATGTTCACTTTGTAGGCAATTATGTATGTTTGGTATTGGTAATAAAAAACGGAACACTTCATAATTTTGTAAGAAAAATCCCATCATATAAAAAATATTTTCACTGAAGATGCTTTAAGTTTGGGAGTATTTGAAGTTGCAAAAATGATTAGGGGTGTTCAAAAACATCAAATCCGAATTCGAATCCGAATATCCGACAATCCGTATCCGAAATATCCGAAATTTTGGATATCCGAAAATCGGATAATCCGAAATTTTGGATTCGGATTTGGATATGACTTTTGCAAATTTTCGGATATCCGAAATATCCGAATCCGAAATCTTAAAATAATAAATATATATATATATATATATTATATAATTATATAAACAAAGTTTTATCCTCATTCCAACCCTAACTCTAGTAACAAACATCACCCCTTCCACTCCCTGTCTCCTCCAGGCGCCTCTATCCAATTCGTGTCCGACTTCTCATCCCACCAACCAGGTAGCTACCCTCCATCCTCCATCGTCCTGACTTCCAACCATCGAGTAGATCCGTATTTTTTTTTCTGTTTCGTTACCGAACATCGACAAATATAAAGCCATCAACCATCAACAAATCCTTTCGTTTTTCTTTTCTGTTTCCGAATATGAAATCATAACTATATTATGAGCATTACATATTTATTATTGGCTTGTGTAATTTTGATAGTACGACACATAAAATCATATAGAATTTGATCCTTTAATTAAAGCACTGTTTTCGTTTAATTTACCGTTGTATTTGTTTTGAATTTGATACTTTGAATTGGTTTGAATGTTTGTGGTTGGAAACTTTGAATTATTTGAATGTTTATTCGAGTTTGAATATTTGAATTAAGAAGCATTGGTTTGGTTTTAATATAAGCAGATTTTTTTATAGATTCGGATATCCGATGGATAATCCGCATCTGTAACGATTTGAATTTTTTCGTTGTAATCGTTTCGTTTTAGTATTATTAATAATAAAGATGTCCACGACGTTTTATCTTTCGTTCGAACTCTGTTCCTCATTTTAATATGTATGTGTAATACATATTATTATGTACTTTAAAAAATTTCAAGTAAGTTATTGGAAATTATAAAAATTTAACATTTAATGGAGTGTTTGGATATCTATTTGTGTAAGTTTGTAAAGTTAACAATAATAAAGATAATATAAATTTGATGCCATTTTGTAAATGATTAAAACAGTAGGGGTTATTATTGAAAAAAAAATATAAGAGTTTGAAAACTCTTCTTCCTGCCTTTCTCCTTCGTTCCACTCGCCGAAGTTCCTGATTTTCCGCAAAGTCAAACCCGGTGAAACCGGGGTTATCTCGCAAATTCAAACTACAAACTCATTTTAATCCTCATCACAAACTTATTTAACATAAAAATCCGGACTCTTGAAGCTTGTTTGACTGGCTAAACTCGATCCCCATAGCTCGGCATTTTAGTTCCAACCGTAAACAAACCTTTACGACCTTCTCTTTATAAATTCAGCACATCATTCGACTCTGTATCCACTCGCAATCGCAACCCACTCAAAATCATTACCTCTTGTTCTATCGACGGTGTTCAGGAGCTTAACCGGAATCCAAACGCCGGCCACCTCTCCTCCGACCTTCATTCCGCCGCAGTCCGGTATATTCTTTTGTTGCTTTCTGTTCGTTTTTGGTTCGTTTGCAATAGCATCTATTTATTTCGATTGCTTGGGTTTTGATTCTAAGGTCTTGGGTTAGTATGATTTGAGAATGATGACGGTTTGAAATCATATTCATAAATTTTATTACGGTTTGGAGTTGGACTACCAGTGAACTTGGTAGACCTGATGGTGATGATGTTGAACAGACCTCCACCTCTCTTTTTTTTAGTTATTGTTATAACTAGTGGGTTTCAAAGGCGCGCGTTGCGCGCCTTGTTCTTTGGTCGACTCTAAACCACATACATCTTCGACTTATAGCGTCATCTCCACGATACCGATTTAGTGGCAACCGCAAACCCGTGGGCGGATGATCAAACTCGATCCACAATCCAATGGGCCACCATGTTTGAGCTACAGGATAGTACACACATGGCGATACATGCATCAAGTGTAAACGAAATTCTCAAGAAGCCAAAATCTAAGCAAAAACAATAAACAACATTCACTGACAAACCAACTCAGAGAAGGTGAAATAACTCAAAAGGCACCAAAAATAATTTTATCATGCAATTGAAATTCAAGAAGCAGAAACAGATCAGAACAAAGAAGAGCTGCCTAGTTAAAACATACTTGGTAGATTAAAATGGACTTGTCTCAATATATTATGTAAACACTTGTTGCTTACTTGCAGCTTGACAGTATCAAAAAGTCAAATTAATCTTAACACGCCTAAGCACATAATGTCATGTTGGTTATCTTCCTGAGTTTGAGTAGAATAAAACCATGTCATTGTTGATGGATAGAGATAATAGTTATTATAATCTAGAAAAAGGAAAAAGAATGCCACTAACCAATATATAGCAGCATATGAGTTACATAAGAATAAGTCATATCAGCAGCAGCTTAATTCAAACGGTGCATCTTTTCCTACAAATATGAATGTTCATGGGTTTAAATATCAATCAATAATCACACACCATATCAGTTAACATCAGCTAAAGTCTCATCAGGTGAGTACCCCATATCAATCAGACTCACCACGGGGTTATCTTTTCAAAATATTCAGCATAGTCTTCCTAGAAAACATGGAAATACCAGCCTGTGCAGAGCAACGACTAAGGTCGGTTGACAGCAACATCCAAAAGTAAATGCCAGCAGCTGCAAAACATGGGGAAAAAATGCTAATAGTGCCAAACGGCAATTAAGTAAACTAACACGGGTATATGAGGTTCAAGGAATGCATGATTAAACTTGCTAACAAACTATGAAACCAGCGGCACAACTCGTAATGAGAGAATTCAACTTTACAGATTATGAAACCAAATGGAGCTATTACCTGTTCTTACCATTCACCAACCATGACCCACATAGTATACCAATCGAGCACTTATTTCAGCAAAATCCTACAGCTAAAAAAACAATTTTAACTTATTAAGCACACATGAATAATAGATATTTAGGGGCGAAATAATATTTCAACTAAAAGAATCTAAACACGCCTTTAAAAAACAACAGAATTAAAGCAAACAAATGACAACAATTCATATAGCCGGAGATTAGTATTTACTAAAATAAAGAAAAAACAACATAAAGTGTAGTAATGAACCGTACAATACCCATTGAGCAAAGGAGGAACCATAGTTCGTTTTTGTGACAAAACCACCGGTCACCGGCGATGCAAGGTTCGTTGGAAAGCGACCGCCAAATACATAAATGGAACATTAAAGATTAGTAATTTGTAACTTACATTAATCGGAAACAAACTACAACATGGGTTGTAAACTATCATGACTACAGGACCATCAAAACATTCCAAACCATGAAATCATACAATCAAAGAGGTTAGAATGTGTAAAGCTCCTAACCTATTGGAAACTAAATCTGCTACTGTACACAAATAACAATCTAATACGAAATCTCATAGTTATACAATACAAACCCTATGCATTTACACACCAACCGTCGAAGAACCATAAACATGTAAGCCAATTAACATAAGAATTAATTGCACAATTAGTTTATTTGGTATTACGATTTTGATACATGTTCATTGAAAACTATACAATCGATCTCAAGTTATGCATAAACATAACACAGTTTGGCGTAACATGGTTAGTCATGTATAACTTTGGACTGACCATGTTACTTTATGCATGGTGTAGTTTCCAAAAAACATCAGAGTCGTAATATGAACGTAATTCTTTAACATAAAAACAATGCATAAAATCGAAATCACAACAGTTTCAGATCCTACGTTCATAATAATAATAATAATATCATTAATAATAACATCAAATCACTCATAGCTTGCCTTTCTTCACTAACTCGAGAGCGGCTTCATTCTCTGCAGCATCGTCTCTAATTGGGATCTGAGCAGCCTGTTGAATTCATCAAACCATAATCTCATCAACAACAGTTTAAATAACCCAATTTAAAAGGCAGTAAATTCAAGATTCAGTTGCTTTAAAGAATCGAAAGCACGATATAAAAACTACATACCATTCCTCCCATGGAGCGCATGCCGCGCCTATGGCAGGTCCTGATGAGAAGATCAGAGTAGCTTCTCATGAAGTGTTGGCCCATACCAACCAGGACACGGTCTGGTAACAGGCGGTCAGGGTGTGCCTGGAACGTCTTGACATAGTTGAATATGTAGCCCCATCTTCCACAGTTCAAACCAACTGAATGGTCTCTTAACTCATACAAAATCTCGTCCATTTGAAACACTGCCGGCTTGAGTTGTTAACGGTTACCTATGCAAGAAAAAATGACTAAACAACCTGCACACCCAAAAAAACATTAACATACATAACAATAACCATTTTTCCCCAGCCTTCTCAAAATGACTTACGCATTTCAACAAATACCAGGTGTCCTAAACTGTATCCCCAACCCTGCAAATGGAATCAGATGGAAAATGGAAGGTTAGAAACAAAACTTAGTGTTTTCAATAAAAAGCTATCTGGATAAACAAAACCTACTGGCATGTAGTTTGGGTTCAGAAACATCTGAAGGACGTCATGTAAAGAAACAAAAGCCAAAAATCAATACATACGTAATAAGTCAAAGAATCAAAACCTACCCCATGATTTGGCGTAAGGGGCCAGACACCATGCTGCTTCCTTGACCGCGAGGGCCAATGGCCCATTAGGAATAGTAAGTTGCATAGCGCGATGCAAGCCCGTCAAAACCTTGACACCATGACTCATCATTCGAGCCAGCAAATGGAACTATCATAATCTGAAATTAGAAATCAACATCTAAATTGGCATGAAATCTAAAAACTTGCCACCGTTCTTACCTAATGTGGTCCTCAATTTTTAGAAATAAATGAAAATGGTTTGGCTTTGATTTTAAAGTAAACTGAACTCAATATCATGCTAAAGCTACCTAGAAAACTTTTTTCATAACAAAGCCACAACGAAATTAAATAAAAAATCACGCCAAGAAGTTAAGAACCATTTCAAATCTTAACCAACAACCAAAGATTAACATACACACTTTAATAATAAGAGGGTTTATAGAAGCTCAAATAAACCTTAAAACGCTAAATATAAACCATCAAAGTATGCATCTTCTTAGAAACTATCAATACCAACAATGTATATTTTTTGAAAACATACTTTGCAGCAGGTGGAACACATATATACCTTATAACATCTACAAGTAAAAAAAAACAGATGTTAACTTATTAAATCAGAAAAAATAACTCATAAAAAAATTAGCTATATAAACACAAAATATTAAAATACACCACATACATGGAACCTAAAAGTGTAAGAAAAAAGGGCTAAAAAATCAATCTCTACACAAAAATGAAAACAATCGAGCATCAAACCTGTTTAGGGATCCGACCCTTCTTGTTCTCCGATCTTCGAAAACAGTCTACAAATCCTGTTTCCAATAATACAAACCACAATCAAAGCGACGATGGAAAAGATAACCAACTCAAACATACAAACCATAAATCAGCGGTGAAAGACATGAAGAAATCAAGAGCAACAAACAACCCTAAATCACAAACAACCAACAAATCATCTTTCAAATCGTATAAAAGAAAATCGTAAATCGGATCAGTACCTTAGTGGGTTAGTCGTCGCACAGGAGATTGGAACCAGACATAGGTTGGTGGTGGATATGATTGAGAGGTGGGTAAGGAGGAGGAGAATGATTGAGAGGGGTGTTTGAGATGTGGAGAATCATTGATATGGTTTGGAACTGTAAAGAAGAAGAAAAAAAACACGGGAAAGCAGAAAAAAGGCAAATGAATTATTAAGGAAAAGGAATAGGCAAAAAAAATAATGGAAGAAGGATAAAAAAAAGTATTGTTGATCGTGAAAGTGGAAACACACAGAGAATAAGGAGAAAATGGAAGAAAGTGGAAGACATATGTAATTGTGAGTCATCACCAAGTGGAAGACAATTATTGTTTCAACTATACTATAAAACAAAATATAATATAACATAAAAAAAAATGGGGCGTTTGCAAGCATCGAACCCGGACACTTTGGCTAACACAACAATAACCACACCATATGTACTGGAACATTTTTTGGTAGGTTATTCAAAAGAAACAATATATATAGACTTATCAGAAGCAGGGGAAGCACTATTCATGAAAGTTCAAAAATTAATATATAGGATAATTATTATTTTTGATTTTTGATTCCTTATTCTTTTCTTTCCCTCAAAAGAAATTTAATATTTAATAATTAGTTGGCTTGACTCGGTGAGCCAATCAGCCAAATAAGATTTTCGGTTTGGTCGACTGGTTCTTGGATTGGGCTGAAAATTGAAGGATTAAATAAGGAAAGAAATAATTATTGTTATTGGTTTAATTTTTTTTTAAAGTACAAGGTTAGATGTTTAGATGTTTATTCGAATGTATAAATGTCTTGAAAAATTTTAGATAAATCATGAGGTTATTTTATTACTTTTAAGAACCTGTATAATATTTTATTTATATATAATATTTTATTTATATATATATTCTTTAAAGTTTTAGAATAATCTATTTATAATTATTATAAATTATATATATATATATATATATATATATATATATATATAGGATTTGGTTCAAATGAGAACCTTTCCCCAAATTGAGAACTGAGAGAACCATTCTGGGCCACACATTTCTCTAAGGCAAAAAAAAAATTTTTTTTTTTTTTTTTTTTTTTGCAAAAATCGCTGCTTTATATGTAAGAATTTTTTTTTTTATTTTTTTTTCAGTATACACATGTGTATAATTGCATTATACACATATGTATAATGCAATATACACATATGTATAACTGAAATATACACATATGTATAGCTGAAAAATGCTATATACACATATGTATAATTGCTATATACACATATGTATAATTGACATATACACATATGTATAAATGAAAAAAAATAAAATTTTTTTTTTCCTTGCATAAAAATGTGCGATTAAAGCAAAAAAAAAAAAAAAAAAATTTTTTTTTTTTTTGCCTTTATATGAAATGTGTGGCCCAGAATGGTTCTCTCAGTTTTCAAATAAGGGTTGGTTCTCTTAGGATCCCTACCCTATATATATATATATATAGGGTGTGGTTCAAATAAGAACCACTAGTCATATGAGAACTATAAGAACCATTCTTAGCCATTAATCTTTGACGGCAAGATGGTAATTAAATAGAAGTTTAATTAATTCTTTATATTAAATTAGGGGTAAGAAGGTAAATTTAATATCCCACTAAAATAACTAATTCCTAGTAATTCTCCCTCTCTCATATTATCCATAATCTAAGTATTTATCATGATACGTTGTACATATATAAATTATAATTTTTTATGAGTGTATTTACTATACCTATATTTATAACCATTGTACGTAATTGCATAGTAAACTATACATATATGTAGGTATGACCAGTTTACACCTATATCTAATCTATATATATATATAAAAGAAAAGACTTTTGCTGACGTGGCGTGCAATGGAGGCCTCAACCTTGTGTCACATGGCATCATAATGGAGAGTTTTTGGTGTTTTTAAATTGTTTCCTTTTTAATTAAATTGAGTTATTTTAGGAAAAAAGAATTTAAAAATAAATTTAAAATTTTCTCTCTCATATTTCCTCCCATAACTTTTAAACGTTTATATCTTTTATATACGGGATTTTTTAAAGAAAAAAATTACACCAAATTAACGAGCGTTTTATTATCTTTCCAACGAGTACCATAGTGCTATATAAAAAACGGAGAAAAAAATCGACTATTTTTTGTGGGGTTTCGTTCATACAGGAAAAAAACACACAAAGTGTTCATGTTATCACGTAAAATTAGATTTTGTGGGGAATATGAGTTATTACTGATTAGAATACTATGAACATGCAATGATTGGAAGATTTTGTGGTTAGTTAACTTGAGCAATTTGTAATAGGTTATCACGTAAAATTAGATTTATCAACCCCGGGACCCTCCCGGGGTAATCAGCTAGTGTTTGTATATGTAAATTAGCATCTATACATAGATGTACATAAAATGGTAATATGAATATAATCGACAAAGAACCAAAAATAGTAAATTATTGTACATATATGTACATTTGTAAAATGAATATAATCGATGGAAATCATAACACAATGATCTATTGTACATATATGTAGAATAGTTAAATACATCATCTTCTTCACCCAGTGAACTTTTTAGTTTTGGGATGGTTGTTTTTTATTGTACATATGTGTATAATAAGTTTATGAGATGGCTATTCACTAGTGTACACATGTATTTATTACCAAAACCATGATCAAAACCATCATATGCTTCATTATACGTATATGTACATATATCACCTTCTTCGATTTTGAAACCCTAGCATCATGTTCTGATAATTTTTATGAGTCCTGTAGTTGCACCACCCCTAAACCGCCTACTAAAGAAGTTTTCCATATTAATTCAATGTCGGTTTGGGTCACCTTCTTTCGTCAAAGAATCGCGTTTGCCATCAAAGTGAAAAAAATGAAGAAACAAAAGACCTTAAATTCATGAGCATCATCACTTTTTATGAGTTTTTTTAGTTCAAAAACTTAACAGTATTAGAATTACCTTCATAAGGCTGAATTCACCTTTTTTTTAATTCAAAAGCAAACTCCGGCTGTATAGTTTCTCAATGAGGAACCGAAGAGGCGGGTCCAAACGCCACCAACAACAACAACAGTCATCCAATGACTACCAGGAGTTCAAGAAGAAGAAACAAGAAGAACTCGAGAAGCTGAAGAGGAAGGATGCGGATAGAGGTGAAAGGTGGATCCCGGTGGTTAGCAAGAGGGAAGCCAAAAATGAGCGAAAATTCCAAAAAAGGATGGAGTCTTTACGGAATACTACGTCCTTTTTTGTCTCAAATCTTCCGAGTGGATGCAATGCTGAGAAGTTATGGTCTGTTTTCCAAAAGTACGAGAATCTGGAAGACGTTTTCGTTCCTGGTAAGAAGGATGGAGCTGGAAATGCTTTTGGTTTCCTTCGTTTCTCTGGAATCAACGATGCTGATGAATGGGCTAGATTTATCTCGGGGGAGGTTATTGATGGTGCTCTTCTTGGCATTAATGTGGCCAAGTTTAACAGGGATGGCTCTAAGAATGTCCCTCAGAAAAATATGGCAGCTTCAAACGTGTTCTCCAGATTGGGTAAGGCTGGCAATGGCCCAAAACCTAATCCTGTGGCCTCCCCTCCAGGTAGGGGTGTTCATGGTCCGGTTTTCGCGGTTTTTAGTTCAAACCGTGAACCGAACCGTTAGTAACGGTTTTTGAATTTTGTAAACCAAAACCAAACCGTAGAAATTTTAAACCGAACCAAACCAAACCGTTAGTAGCGGTTTGGTTCCGGTTCGGTTTCGCGGTTTGGGCTCGTTGAATCTTCATACAAGATGTCTCGAATTTGCAAAAAAAAAAAAAAAGAATGTCGTCCACAACTCCAAGTTTCTTTAAACATAAAACAAGCTTTTTTGTAATAATTAACAATCCAAATATCTTAAAAGACCATCTAATTTAGCAAATACATAAATATAATATACCCAAACACATCAAAACAAAGGTTGAATTTGAAATTTAAAAAACTTACATAAGGATTTAAATTAGTGTAATGAAATATATGCTAATGTAAAATGAGTTAGCCCACTATTACTTTACAAAAATTTAGTTATAGGCAAAAATAAATTTTATTTTATCTATGTCTATATATAATATGAAAATATTTATAAGAAAATATAAATAAATCCTTACGGTCCGGTCCGGTTTTTTGCGGTTGGTTTTCGGTATAAACCGTAGACCAAACCGTTTGCTACGGTTTGAAAATATTGAAACCGACCGACCGAAAGTTAAGTAAAAAAACCGACCATGAAACCAAACCGACGACCGGTTTGGGCGGTTTCACGGTTTGAAACCAAGCCGTGAACACCTCTACCTCCAGGTACCCTGACTTACCGTGACCACATCAGTTTGAGGCTGGGTGAAAACTCCACTGCCCATCCGGTTCGTATTGATCTCCCGCCTCTCATGACCCAAACCAAAAAATCTTTGGAGTTTAAATCCCTAGTTGGTGAAGTGAAAGAGTTGTTTGTTCTCAAGAAACTGGAGGAACTCATGACCGAAAACGAAGACCCATGGGCCACCATCAGGTACTTAGGTGGTGTTAAAGTGCTGTTATCTTTCGAGACTTGTCTTGAAGCCGAAGAGTTTCTGATTAACCAGTACGACTACTGGTCAAGGTGGTTCTCCAGACTTTATGTGTGGGATGGTAATCCTCCGACGTTTGATCGGTTAGCCTGGATCAGTATAACCGGAGTTCCAGTTTCGTTGTGGGATACTCATGTTCTTAACAAGATTGGAGAAAGGGTTGGTGTTCCTTTCTCTAAAGCTAAGGCTAATGTGGAGGATACGAATTTGTCTGAAAACATCATGGCTGTGATAGTTAAATCGGGGAAGAAGGTTTCTAGTGAATTTCTTATGACATGGGAGGGTCATGCCTTTACGGTTTGGGTTAACGAAATTGATGATCTTTGGAGACCGTCTTTCCCTAAGAAAAAGTCTGCTGGTAGTCCGCCGGTGGCTGCTCCAGTGGTCTGTTCATCTTCCGAGTCGGTGGATAGTTTTGCTGAAGATGAAAAGACTCTTGTTGATGATTCATGCATGGGAATCAGCCCCCCATGCAATAATGATGTTGGGGTGTTTTCCGAGGTTGATTCATTTAATGCTGTAACCCCTTCGGCTTCCCATAACAAAAATGACAGCGCCCATCTGTCCCATAAATCTGGCCCCACCTCCTGCACTCCTATTAAGCTGGACTCCCACCTTGGTAATGGGCCGGATTGCTTGGGCCATGCTCCCCCTAAAAATAGTGGGCTAAGTTTTATTACTCTAAGGAACAAAGACAAAAAGAACTTTCGGTCCAGTAAGGTTCTTTTATTTAAAACACCGGATCTAAATGACCCAGCTGAATCTGACCCATTCAGCTTAGAAGATATTATTATGAAAGAGGCTGAAGAAAACCTTAGGTCGAAGAAGCAGGGGAACATTCAACCTAATGCGAATATGTCACAGGAGGATATTATCGTCGAGGTGCAAGGCTGCAATGATAAGCCTATTGATGATGGGGTCGAGATGAAGGAGGAAATTGAAGCTACCTTAAAGTTTGGTAAATGTCTTGGAGTGGAAACCAATGGTTTTTCTTCAATCGTGAAGAAGATGATCCAGGGGGAATGGGAGCAAGATGTTTCCTCATGAATTTTTTTGTCGATTAACTCTAGGGGGGTTTCTGGTCCAGATAAACCGGGTTGGATCAGAAGTGTGAAGAGGGAAGTCAATGCTTCTTTCCTTTGTATCCAAGAGACCCGTGTTGGTGATGCTGTTGATTCGTTTTGGTCCCGTTTATGGGACAACTCCAGGTTCCAATTTTCTGTCTGTAAGGCGATTGGGAAATCGGGCGGTCTTGTCTCTATATGGGATCCCTCAATTTTCAACATGGTGGATTCCAGGTCAGATCATTATTTCCTTATGGTTACTGGCTTCCTTAAAGGTATTAATGAAAAGGTTAATGTTATCAATATCCACGCTCCCAACGACGTTTCTTCAAGGCGTCGGCTCTGGGAAAATTTATTTGAGATCAAGAGCCAATGTGATGGGTTATGGGTGGCTATGGGGGATTTTAATGATGTTCGGGCCGAGGAGGAGAGATTATTTTCTGTTTTTGATACAAACGCCACTGCTAGATTCAATGATTTTATCTCTCGGGTTGGTTGGTTGGAATACAGAATGTGCGGGGGCCGTTTCACTTATATCTCGGATAATGTGGAGGTTAAATATAGCAAGCTTGATAGATGCCTGGTGTGTGATGAGTTTATGAAATTATGGCCGTGTGCTAAGATGGAGGTTCATGCTAAAGGTCCTTCCGATCACTGCCCTATCTCGCTCTCTTGCTCTAAAATGGATTTTGGCCCTCCCCCCTTTAAGTTATTCAACTCTTGGTTGCACCTGCCAGAGGTTGAGAATATAATCTCCACTAGGGTTGGTAATGGCATTATTGTGGGCAAAGCGGATAGATATATGTCGTGGGTCCTAAAGGATATCAAGTTGGATATAAAAGAGTGGAGAAATAGAGCTCGGGTGATTGATGAAAAGGAGAAAGTGGCGCTCACTAGAGCGATTGATTATCTTGATGAGATGGCGGAGTACGCCAATTTGTCCGTGGAAGAGAAAAGAAATAGAGCGAACTTCGGGCTCAAGCTCCGAAAAATTGAAATGAACAAGGCCAAGGACCTCCAACAAAAAGCTAGATTAAATTGGATCAAGTTTGGGGATGAAAATTCCTCCTTCTTCCACAAAATTATTAACGCTAACGTTGCTTCTCGCAGAATTCACGAGCTGGCCGTTAATGGTGTGTGGACGACCGACCCAAACTCAATTATGGAAGAGGTTAGACGTTGGTTCCAGCTTCAATTTTCTGAGCCAATTAGAAGAAGACCCTCTTTTGCCAATCATGGTTTACCAATGCTGTCCACCGATGCGGCTAATAGTCTTATTCAGCCAATCGAGTCTGATGAAGTTTGGGGGGCTATCCGCAGCTGTGATGGTAATAAAGCCCCCGGACCCGATGGCTTCCCTCTTAAGTTCGTGAAAAAATTCTGGCCCAAACTAAAGCCGATCATTATGGGTTTCATGGAGGAGTTTTTTGTGAATGGGTCGATTTCGGCTGGCTGCAACCCTTCTTTTATAGCTCTAATACCTAAAAATTCGGACCCTCAAGCCTTAGGGGATTATAGACCCATCTCCCTGGTTAGTTCCATTTACAAGATCTTGGCGAAGGTTTTAATGCATAGACTCAAGAGTGTGATGCCCTCTATTATTTCCTCGGCTCAGGTTGCTTTCATCGAAGGAAGGAACATTCTCGACTGTCCTATGATTGTGTGCGAGTCGGTTACATGGGCTAAGAAAACCAAGCGGAAGATCCTGATTTTCAAGGTTGATTTTCGTAAGGCGTATGATACCTTAAATTGGAAGTTTCTCCTCTGCACAATGGAACTTATGGGTTTTCCTCAAAAATGGATTGGCTGGATTAAGGAGTGCCTCCGATCCGGTAAAGGCTCGGTGCTTGTGAACGGAGCTCCTACTAAGGAATTCGACATTAAAAGGGGCCTTCGCCAAGGGGATCCCCTCTCCCCTTTCCTGTTCATAATCGCGATGGAGGTTATTTGTATGTTAACCAAGAGAGCAGTTGATGAAGGATTGTTTCATGGTATAAAGCTTCCCAATAACGGCCCAGTCCTCTCTCATCTCGCCTATGCCGATGATGTCTTGTTTTTCGGGGAGTGGTCGGAACAAAATGTGCACAGTTTGAACCGGCTGCTGCGTTGGATAAGTTTAATTTCGGGGCTTAGCATAAACCGTGATAAATGTCAAATCTTTGGTGTGGGAGTTACGGCGGATGAGGTGGCTGAGTTGGCGAAGGTGTTGCGTTGTAAAACGGGTTCTCTCCCATTTCTTTACCTTGGTGTTCCGGTCGGTGCTAACATGAAAAGAGTTAAGTATTGGAACCCAGTTGTGGAGAAATTTTCGAGCCGCCTATTCTCTTGGAAAGCTCGGCATTTGTCTTTCGCCGGGAGGGTTTTGCTCGCTAAGTCAGTTTTGGGTAGCCTTCCTTCGTACTACCTTTCGCTTTTCAAAGCCCCTAAAAGTATCATTAAAAAATTGGAGGGCATTCGAAGGGATTTTGTTTGGGGTGGCTCGGATAAAAATCGTAAATTGAGATGGATTCGATGGGACAAGCTTTCGAGACCCAAGAGTCGGGGGGGCCTTGGGATTGGTTGTATCCATGATTTTAATATAGCTATGCTAGCTAAATGGTGGTGGAGGTTTAGAAACGAACCCGAGCAACTTTGGTCGAAGGTTGTGGCTTCCATACATGGCGCAAACTTTCGAAGCAATATTATTCCGGTTAAAAACTCCTTCCCAGGTGTGTGGAAGGATATAAGTATGGTGGATAACAGTTTGGCAGAAGTTGGCCTCCAGATTCAGGAGCTTTTAACGGTGTCTGTGGGTAACGGGTCATCGACTCGGTTCTGGAGCGATCGCTGGTTAGGAACAATGCCGCTGTCAATTGAGTTTCCTGACCTGTTCTCCTTGTCAGCCAACAAGGACGCCACCATTGAGCAGGTTCTGAAGACGGATGGAGGGAATGTCGAGTGGATTGGGGGCTGGAAAAGAAAGTTTCGCAGCAGCTTTGAATGGCTGGAGTTTGCTAAGCTGCTGTCCAAAGTTTGCAGCTTCAAATTTAAAGGTGGTAGGGATGTTTGGGCTTGGCCCAATGAGGTTGGTGTTGGATTCTCGGTAAAGCAGGTTCGTGATCAGCTGGACTTGGCCAAACAGGGAGAATATTCGGGCTTCAAAGGTAGATGGGAAGCTTGGGTCCCTCCGAAATGCAACGTTTTCTTGTGGCGTGCCGACATGGGTCGTATTGCTGTGAAGTTCGAGCTTTCTAAACGAGGGGTTCCAATCGCCGACTTAAGTTGTCCACGATGTGGTTATGGGGCTGAAGATGTGAACCATGCTCTTTGGAGTTGTGTCCTAGCCAAAGCCGTTTGGTGGCACGTTCTGGTTTGGACTCGTATCAAGTTCCCTCTTAATATTGACAATATTACTGACTTGGTGAAGTTCATTGATGGCAATCCTGGATCGAAGACTTGGAAGCGCCTTATCTTTTCCATCGTCTGTGCAACTATGTGGCGTTTATGGTTGGTTAGAAACTCGATGTTATTTGATGGGAAGTTTGTTCCGGTTTGCAAAGTGGTGGATCTCATCAAGGAAGACTCTTTCGTTTGGATCGGCAACCGCTCGGGAAATGTTAGGCCCACTTGGATGGATTGGGTGAACTTTGAAATGGGGGCGTTTTTGTAATCGGGTGGGCTCTCTTTTGGGCTGTTTTGTGTTTCTTTCAGTTTTCCGTTTTTGTTTTTGTTCCCAGCCGCTTGCTGGCTCTTTATTATTCTAATAAACTGGTTTGCCGTTCAAAAAAAAAAATTCAAAAGCATCACCGCACCATGTTTATGATTTTTGAAAGAATAACAATTTCTAAAACATGGTTTCTTGATTTTTGGAAAAAAAAGCACCCGATTAAATCACATGGGGCACAAAATTTAAAAAGGATAGAATTATGAAACATAAATGATATACAATGATTACTCAATTAATTCAAATTTGATGTTAAGAGAAATTATAGGAAATAAGTAGAAAATCTTTACGTAACTGTTGCTAAATAAATATATGATTGAAAAGAAAAACAAAATTATTTAAATATAAATTTACATATATACCCTTTAGATCAAAATAAAAATGGATGGCTAGATTTGGTTCTTAAGGTTCACAACTAGAGTAAGGGTTCTTATTTGATCTCATTTCTATATATATAGTTATGAAATAGTAATAGTGATTTGGAATGAATTGGTAATCAGATGTATGCGATAGAAAAAATGAATAGAAGAAGGAGAAAATTATGGGATTTTAAATGAAAAGGATAACCACCAAAATTAGTGGATTGATAAATTACTAAAATAACCACTTGCCTAACAAACCAAACTAGTGGCTAGAATTGGTTCTCATGGTTCTTAACTAAGGTAGTGGTTCTTATTTGATCCCAATCCATATAACGTATGCATCATGTATGGATAAAAAAACGGATTATGTACTCTTTCAAAACATAAACACAAAGATAAAGTTTGACTACAAAACTTATCTTATTTATATTTATGTAATCACAAGAAGTTTATATAAATTATATAAAACAAACTTTTCTTAAGTTATTATCTAAATTTTCTTTGTAATCAATTTTCATAAAAGATTTCTTATGTCACATGAAAAAAAAAATTCAAATATTTGTTATTCCCAAATCATAACTAGAAATCCCTAGTATCCATAACCCTAGATTGCCTTAGACTTGATTTGGTCTTCCCCAATTTATGAGGTTATATTTTTGTGAACTGTTTAGGATAATCCTCCGGGATTCTCTAAACCGTATTTGCACTATTTGGAAAATTTGCTTGCTTTGCTAAGGTGAGTTTTACATAGCCCCACTTTCTCAATATTTTTATATTTTTAGGGGTGAAACATGTTTACTTTTTGTCTTGTTTATATCTTTACTCATTTGTTTTTATTATTAGTTGGTGAACCCGCCTCAGTGTAGTCATTAACTTTGATCAAGCCAACTGTAGTAGATTATAGCGCTATAGGTTCGACAAGCCCATCCCCAACATAAATTCAGGGATGATCGAAACAGCTTTTTATACTAGCTCATTGAGTTACGTCATTTTTTTTACTAGCTCATTGAGTTACGTCATTGTCATTAGGGTTGACTATACAACACCATGGTTTCCAATTAATATTATTACAAATTGTTTTGATATATGGACATGACTCACAAAACTTTCCTAACTAATTTTTTTTAAATTAAATGTAATTCTCACCAACTATTTATAGTTGACCCCCACATTTTCCAACTTAAACATGTTTCAGGGAATAATGCAGCTTGAAGTTCTACGTGCTTTGGACGTTAGAAGTTGAAGTCTAGTTTTAATTTTATTTGGTTATTGGTTTAGTTTGATGTTGAACATTTAGTATTGTTTCCTTTTCGTTGTAATAAATTCCATTATTGCAACTTGAATTTTAAATACCATGTGCTTTTGGACAATCGTCACTACGTGATACCCCGATGTTTCCGCCATCGGTTGGGGTGTTACAGATTGGTATCAGAGCCATGGTTATAGATAATTAGGATAATAAACCTATACTATAACCTTAAAATTTTTTTTTTAAAACATGAGTCCTCTCATGTTCCCAAAGAATCCATAAATTTTTCCCTATCCTTGTCCTCTTCCCTATTACAACCTTGCCTTTTCTTTTCGCTAACATCTTTCTTTATGCGATCATGACCTACCCCTAGATTATTAGGGGAAAACTCCCAGGTTTAGACCTATTTTGTCAATCTCGTCAAGGTCTTAGCTCCTAGTAATGATTAAGAACACGTGCAAAAACTAAAGCACGTCTCCCCAAACATTATGGAAATCTAACCACTTTGATCAGTCATCGTTTTCGTTTATTCGTTTAAAATTAATGAATAAATGATTACAATCCTTGTGTTCCATCTTAATGTTATCATTCCTATTTTAAGATTTATCAATGTTTTCATCTCACATTTTTCTTTGTTTTAGAAAATGGCCCCACGTCGCTACGTTAACGACAACAACAACGGCAATCAGAACAACAATGCTGAAATGGCAGCCCTCATTGCTCAATCGGTGGCTGCTGTACTTCCTAACTTGGTAGCCCAAGTCAATCAGATTGCCAATCAGGGACCCAATGCTAATGGAAATGCTAATCGGCCTTGTACTCTCAAACATTTCAACTCTTGTGGTCCCACTAAGTACTATGGAAATGAAGGGGCCACTGGACTTTTACAGTGGTTCGAGAGCATTGAAAACACCTTCATCAATAGTGACTGCCCTGAAAACCTCAAAGTCTGTTATGCCATGAGTGTTCTCCAAAAACGAGCACTCACCTGGTGGAACGGAGAAAAGCGGAATCGTGGTGCTGAAGTGGCTTTAGCTTTAACATGGGATCAAGTCAAAGAACTTATGTTAGCTGAATTTTGCCCTCGGAATGAAATGATGAAGCTGGAGGAAGAATTTTGGAAACTTAAGCAGGACAGCGGGGAAAATCTTGCTTTCACTACCCGTTTTCATGAGCTCAGCCTACTTGTACCTCACCATGTCACTCCTGTGTCGCGAGCTATTGAGAGATACATTAGGGGTTTACCAATGCTGATTCAAGACACGGTTTGGGGAAGTAAACCTACTACTCTTGAGGATGCGATTCATTTAGCTGCCACTTTAACTGATAATCACGTGAAGGCTGGTACCTTGTTTCGAAAAGGAGAAAAGAAAGAAAATGCTACCATTACATCAGTTGCAGAGATTAAACCCGAGACCTCAACTGGTAACAAAAAGCGTAAGGCTAAAAACTATGTTGCTGTTTCAAACCCCACTCCTGTGAATCAAGTAGCAACTCAGCCTCCAAACAAGAAGCCTTTTGGAAACCACCCTTTTTGTAACACGTGTAAACGTCATCATCCTGCTACCTCTCCATGTCGTTTATGCACCCGCTGTAATAGGTATGGACATTATTTCAACACTTGTCGTTTTCCTGCTGCACAAAATCCAGCACCTGCTCCTGCCCCACAAGCACCTGTTCCTGCCATACAAGCACCTGCTCCTGCTCAATTTACTGCTCCTAACCAAGTTGCAAACCCTGGTCAACCTGGTCGTTACTCCATCGGTCAATGTTTTGAATGTGGTGATCGAACTCATTATCGTAATGATTGCCCTCTTCGCGCTAATCAGGGAGCTCGTGGACGTGCCTTCAACATTAACGCCAATGAAGCACGGGGCAACAATGAAGTGGTGAACGGTACGTATCTTGTCAATAATCATTATGCTTCAGTCTTGTTTGATTCGGGTGCCGATAAGAGCTTTGTTTCTCTAGAGTTTGAACCTTTACTTGCTATGCCACGTTCTAAGCTAGAAGAACCTATAACAGTAGAAATAGCTGACGGAAACCCCATTTTAATTGATTCCATTATTTGTGATTGCATTTTAAGCCTCAGTGGCCACTCTTTTTCAATAAACCTTACTCCTATGAAGTTGGGAAGTTTTGACATCATAGTAGGTATGGACTGGCTAACCCAAAATCGTGCCGAAATCATCTGCTTTGAAAATGCTATTCAACTCCCTCTTCCATCGGGTGACATCTTGAAAATCTTTGGAGAAAAATCATGTAATGAACTTAAGCTCATGTCTTGCACCACAGCCCGAAAGTACTTGCGCAAGAAGTACGTAGCCTTTTTAGCTCATGTAGTAGAAAAGAAGGATAAGGGTAAAGACATTCAAGATATTCCCATCATTCGGGATTTTCCAGATGTATTTCCTGAAGATCTACCTGGTCTTCCTCCCACTCGTCAAGTTGAATTTCGAATTGACCTTGTTCCTGGAGCAAGCCCTGTTGCAAAATCTCCCTATCATCTTGCACCTTCAGAAATGCAAGAGCTTGCTAGTCAACTTCAAGAGCTTTCGGACAAAGGTTTTATCCGTCCAAGTTTTTCCCCATGGGGAGCTCCTGTCCTATTTGTTAAAAAGAAAGACGGGACTTTTCGAATGTGTATCGATTATCGGGAACTCAATAAGCTCACCATAAAGAACCGTTACCCTTTGCCTAGAATTGATGATCTTTTTGATCAACTTCAGGGAGCCACTTGTTTTTCAAAGATTGATCTTCGTTCTGGTTATCATCAACTTCGTGTTCATGATGAAGACATTCCCAAAACTGCTTTTCGCACTCGGTATGGGCATTACGAGTTCTTAGTCATGCCTTTCGGTTTGACCAATGCTCCTGCAGTATTCATGGATCTGATGAATCTAGTTTGCAAGCCGTACCTAGACAAATTTGTCATGGTTTTCATCGATGATATCTTGATCTATTCTAAATCCAAAGAAGACCACAAACGACACCTAAGGTTGATCATGGAACTCTTGAAGAAGGAACAACTGTATGCCAAGTTCTCGAAATGTGAATTTTGGCTTAAGGAAGTTCAATTTCTGGGGCACATAGTCAACAAAAAGGGAATTCATGTTGATCCTGCGAAAATTGAAGCGGTGAAAAATTGGCCTGCACCTAAAACCTCTACTGAAGTTCGTTCATTTCTCGGATTAGCGGGTTATTACCATCGATTTATTTCTGACTTCTCAAAGATTGCTGTTCCTCTCACTGCTCTTACTCACAAGGGTAAACCTTATGAGTGGGGACCTAAGCAAGAGGAAGCATTTCAGACTCTCAAACTTAAGCTTTGTGATGCACCCATTTTGACTCTACCTGAAGGCGATGATGATTTTGTGGTCTAATGTGATGCTTCTAACTTAGGCCTTGGTTGTGTTCTCATGCAACGAGGCAAAGTTATAGCCTATGCATCCAGGCAACTTAAAATCCACGAGAAGAATTATACAACTCATGATCTTGAGTTTGGTGCTGTTGTTTTTGCCTTGAAAATTTGGAGGCACTATCTCTATGGCACGAAATGTGTGGTTTTCACTGACCACAAAAGCCTCCAACACATTTTCGACCAAAAAGATCTGAACATGAGGCAACGACGATGGGTTGAACTACTTAACGACTACGATTGCGAGATTCGCTACCATCCTGGAAAGGCGAATGTTGTGGCCGACGCACTTAGTTGAAAGGAACGCGTCAAACTTCATTGTGTCAAGATCCAAACTGACATTCAAGCTCGTATTCTTCATGCCCAACATACTTCTGTTACTCAAGGCAACATGTATGATGAAATGTCATGTGGTGCTGAGACTCAACTTGTAACTAAACCTGATGGACTACTTTATTTCTTGAATCGAATTTGGATTCCTGATCGTGATGACCTTCGCACCTTCATCATGAATGAGGCTCACAAGTCTCGTTATTCTATTCATCCTGGTGCAGACAAGATGTATCAAGATCTTCGTTTTATTTATTGGTGGCCTGGCATGAAAAAGGACATTTCCATCTTTGTAGCCAAGTGTTTAACCTGCTTGAAGGTCAAAGCTGAGCATCAACGACCTTCTGGTTTGCTTGAACAACCAGAAATTCCAGTGTGGAAATGGGAGAGCATAGCAATGGACTTCATTACTAAACTTCCACGCACTTTTCGGGGTCATGATAGCATTTGGGTGATCGTAGACCGTTTGACAAAATCAGCTCATTTCTTGCCTGTTCGTGAGACCTTTACTGTTGAAAGGTTGGCAAGAATCTATGTTGACGAAGTTGTAAGCCGTCACGGTGTACCCTTGGACATAATTTCAGATCGCGACAGTCATTTTACCTCTCATTTTTGGGAATCTCTACAGTCTGCTTTGGGTACTCAGCTTAACCTAAGTACTGCATATCATCCTCAAACCGATGGCCAAACTGAAAGGACCATCCAGACTCTTGAGGACATGCTTAGGGCTTGTTTCATTGATTTTGGTGGTAATTGGGACTCTCATCTTCCTTTGGTTGAATTTTCTTACAACAATAGTTATCACGCAAGCATCGACATGGAACCATTCGAAGCACTTTATGGTCGAAAATGCCGCTCTCCAGTTTGTTGGAACGAGATTGGTGAAGCTCAAATCACTGGTCCCGAACTAATCAAAGAAACGACAGACAAGATCTTGAAAATCCGTGATAATCTTCAAACAGCTAGAAGTCGGCAAAAGAGCTATGCAGACAAACGTCGTAAACCCGTGGAATTCCAGGTCGGTGATCTTGTACTTCTAAAGGTATCTCCTTGGAAGGGAATGGTTCGATTTGGAAAGAAAGGAAAACTAGCACCTCGTTTTGTGGGTCCTTTTAAAATCCTTGAAAGGATTGGGAAGGTGGCCTACAAACTTGATTTACCTACTGAACTCAGCAATGTTCATCCAACTTTCCATGTGTCTAACTTGAGGAAATGCTTAGCGGATGAAAACCTCCACATTCCTCTCGACGATATTCGTGTTGATGAATCTGTGCACTTCATAGAGAAACCTGTGGAGATAATGGATCGTGAAGTGAAGAAACTGAAGCGTACCCGCATACCTATTGTCAAAGTTCGTTGGGAATCTAAACATGGCCCAGAATTTACTTGGGAACGTGAGGATCAAATGAAGGCAAAGTATCCTCAACTTTCTCTTTCCTAAAGCCCCCTCTAAATCAATTTCGGGTCGAAATTCCTAAAAGTAGCGGAGACTGTAACGATTTGAATTTTTTCGTTGTAATCGTTTCGTTTTAGTATTATTAATAATAAAGATGTCCACGACGTTTTATCTTTCGTTCGAACTCTGTTCCTCATTTTAATATGTATGTGTAATACATATTATTATGTACTTTATAAAATTTCAAGTAAGTTATTGGAAATTATAAAAATTTAACATTTAATGGAGTGTTTGGATATCTATTTGTGTAAGTTTGTAAAGTTAACAATAATAAAGATAATATAAATTTGATGCCATTTTGTAAATGATTAAAACAGTAGGGGTTATTATTGAAAAAAAAATATAAGAGTTTGAAAACTCTTCTTCCTGCCTTTCTCCTTCGTTCCACTCGCCGAAGTTCCTGATTTTCCGGCAAAGTCAAACCCGGTGAAACCGGAGTTATCTCGCAAATTCAAACTACAAACTCATTTTAATCCTCATCACAAACTTATTTAACATAAAAATCCGGACTCTTGAAGCTTGTTTGACTGGCTAAACTTGATCCCCATAGCTCGGCATTTTAGTTCCAACCGTAAACAAACCTTTACGACCTTCTCTTTATAAATTCAGCACATCATTCGACTTTGTATCCACTCGCAATCGCAACCCACTCAAAATCTTTACCTCTTGTTCTATCGACGGTGTTCAGGAGCTTAACCGGAATCCAAACGCCGGCCACCTCTCCTCCGACCTTCACTCCGCCGCAGTCCGGTATATTCTTTTGTTGCTTTCTGTTCGTTTTTGGTTCGTTTGCAATAGCATCTATTTATTTCGATTGCTTGGGTTTTGATTCTAGGGTCTTGGGTTAGTATGATTTGAGAATGATGACGTTTGAAATCATGTTCATAAATTTTATTACGGTTTGGAGTTGGACTACCAGTGAACTTGGTAGACCTGATGGTGATGATGTTGAACAGACCTCCACCTCTCAGAAAAAATGGACACGTCACCATGCCACGTCAGCAAAACTTAACCATGGTTAGTCTGAGGGTGATACAGGCCAATAAGTTAAAAGTACAGTGCGGTGTTGGTCAATTTTGTAGTTCAGTGCGTCAGCGGCCAATTGTCAATAGTTCAGGGTGTTAAAATCCAATTTCCCTTTAACATAACAACCAAAATATTTTCTTAAGAACCACATTTAAAACGATATTGTCTAAATCATTTAATCAAAATAAGGTTCAAGATATCCCCGGGATGCTCATGCGCGACTCCAAGTTCCATGATGATCAATTAATTGCCTGAAAAACATGCAAATAAAATATGTCAACAACTAAGTAGGCGAGGTCACGGGTTTTGGAATCTATGTTGACCATGGATGACTGGATCATTGCCTAGCTAAGACAATAATCATTATGTGACTGTCATGAGCCCGTAACAAAACCTTGACGAATGTTGTGCCTCGCCCATTGTAGTGGTCAGCAGCACCACACATGAAGCAACCCTGTTTTGTACTGACATTGTCCACAACCTTGGCTCTGCACTGAGCGGTAGGATAACCCACCCCTTGCCCTTGTCGCACTTGATGTTGTCACAGGACTCCACATGATGACCCATCCTCTTGCACTTACGAGCCTCAGCTGTAGTGGCGACAAAGGCCTTCACTGACTCGGGCTTCTCACCAGAAGTTCCAACTTTCTCGGATTCCTTTTGGGTCAAGGAACCCATTCGCACAACGTCGTTTGTAAGACTATGTGCTAAGGTAACAACACTCTGGATCGATGTCGGGGCAGCGACAGTAACCATGCTTCGGATTTTGAGTGAGAGTCCCTAGACGTACCTTTCGATCCGCTTGAATTCTGGAGTAACCATATGCGGAACCAATCAGGAAAGCTCACGGAATCGAGTGGTATAGGTTGTGATTTCAGCACCACTCATGGACAAGGTCCAGAATTCCGCCTCCAGCTTTTGCAGTTTCCTGCGAGGGCAGTACTTTTCCATCAGCATTGCCTTGAGTTCACCCTATGAGAGACCGTATGCAGCATCTCTCTCCAAAGTTTGCACTTGGAGGTTCCACTTGGTCAGAGCCTCGTCCTGAAACGTGCAGGTGACATACTTGATTTTCTGGTCTTCTGCACAACCTCTGATATCAAAACTGATTC
The DNA here is from genome assembly GCA_030844895.1 of Ambrosia x helenae. Taxonomy (NCBI): domain Eukaryota; kingdom Viridiplantae; phylum Streptophyta; class Magnoliopsida; order Asterales; family Asteraceae; genus Ambrosia; species Ambrosia x helenae. Next base: position 39,709 of record JAUTDX010002059.1, read on the forward strand.
TGTCTTTACAATCCAGCGAACAATCCCCACTGCTCCTTCTTATCCGCAGAAGTTCCATGGCTTGCATGCCATGAACGTTTTGTAGGAACACCTACGTACGGTGTTTTTCTACTTTTGCGGCATCACAAGAAAGGATTATTAGCTAATGTTGATTGACACAAGACAAAATCGGGAAACGAATAGATGAAAGCTTTTACCATGCTCAGATTCCTAATTCCTGCGTCGGCCTGCAGCACCCGAGCCCCTGCTGGAATCGGCACGGTTCGCTTCATGTTGTGCAATGGCCTCTACAATAACCCTAGCTAGGTCCACTGAGTTGGTTGGGAAAGCTTCATCTGTTGAATTCGATCGGGTAGTTCTTTTAAGCGGCGTGTTCTTCTAATATATGAAATTAAAAGAGTAAGACACATATCATTGTATAATATTGTCAACGCATGCACAAACGAAACAACCATAACAACTACAAATGCAAAAATCAATAAAAACAATAACATAAGCAAATCATAAGAAAATCATAACATACATATCATTCATAGTTTTTAGCATACTCGTCATAGTTTTTTCATGGACACAAAATACAATAGGCATTACGCCTTACAAGTTCTTCAAAATACCATAAATAAAGTATAATCATGATAATCCTATGGGGGTGGGAGTCGAAATGCGGTGGCCAAAGCGCCAAAGGAAGCTCTCAACCTCTGCTCCATATCCACCAATCGCTGCTCTAAAGCTGCAACCCTGCTCTCTGCCTCCTCACCCTACTGCTCTAATGCTGCAACCCTGCTCTCTGCCTCACGCACACGTCAGTAAGATATGCCAAAGTGCACAACACTGGGTCCCTCACCCCGCCCCCTAGGTAAAGGTCATCTTCTATCTCATGAGTCCTCTCGCGGAGAGCTCGCATCTAAGTATCATGGCGTCCAACCATATCCCTCACGGAGTAAAGAGCATGACGACCCGAGATCGACTCAAATCCAATGGGCAAAGGGTCACTAGAGGATGGCTAAGATAGTCCACCAACCTCATATGTAGAAGGAACCTCATCATCAGAATCATCATTGTTGTACGCAAGGAACCCACCAACAGTAGGCAAATAGGTCCTCTTGCGTGCTTAAGATCTCCTCAGTTACTTCTTCCTGGGTGGCTCTGGATCTGCTGGTGCCGGTGGAGCAGTGGAGGGTGAGCTCATTTCCTGGGGTATACATTATACATACCCCACCGGAAACTGGGTGATAAGAACGGAATGAGGGCACACTTAGCTCAACCGGTGGTGCCTCTAGAAGTACCGGGCCAGCCTCCATCTGTGCCTCCCTGGCTGGTGCATAGACCTCGTCATCTGAGACTGGATGGTCTATCTGCATGGCATCAACCTGTGGGTTCTCCTTTGTGTCGGAGACTAGGTAATCGGGATCCTCGTCATGTGAGATGTCAAATACGACTAAGATGTCCTCCTTGGTGTCAGGTAGAATAACGAGCTCAATGCGTCGCGCCATGATCCTGTAAATCCATAGCACACGCGGGTGTAAGTAATCATGCAACTTAATTACTAAACTTATCTAAATTTATGATGTATCTCGCATGGAACTTGCTGAGCGCATCGGGATGTATGATATTTTCCATCTCATGAAAACGTTTCAAAAATCATTTTATTTAAGTTATAGTTTGACTCGAAAAATAGAATCTTAGTTCGCTAACCTTGTGCTCTGATACCAATCTGTCACACCCTGCATATGCGGAAACACAGGATGTAATCGAAGGTTTTAAAGCACACAAGTCACACAAGTATCAAATTCATAAGTTAAGAGATATATTAAATGACGTCATTGTTTAACATAAACAACCAAAATATTGTCTTAAGAACCACATTTAAAATGATATTGTCTAAATCATTTAATCAAAATAAGGTTCGAGATATCCCCGGGATGCTCATGCGCGACTCCAAGTTCCATGATGATCAATTAATTGCCTGAAAAACATGCAATTAAAATATGTCAACAACTAAGTTGGTAAGGTCACGGGTTTTGGAATCTATATAAACCATGGATGACTGGATCATTGCCTAGCTAAGACAATTATCATTATGCGACTGTCACGAGCCCGTGACCAAACCTTGACGAATGTTGTGCTCGCCCATTGTACACTAAAAACAATGAATGTAATGTGAAATACAATCACTCTTTTGATATCTGTCATCCGGCTAGAGGTGTCAATCCAATAGATCTATTCTGGTGTTTCATGGCTAAGTCCATAGCTGATGGTTACAATAATATGTATGACAAGAGGGCTTATGAGTACTCTAAACCTTGTTGTCTCATGTTAACATAATAGTAAAAAATGTACTTGAACTTGTATGCATGCCCCCCCCCCAAAAAAAAAAGTATGAAAACATTAAAAATGGGGCCGTGAGAACTCACCTGATGTATAACTGCTAGACTGGACTGTATCTGACGTGGAAATGTCTGGACTGTGGTGCCCTAGATTCATTAAAGGTAACTTAAGTCTATGTCCGTACTATTAACCATGCAGTTGTTCACCCGATTTGTACACCTATGGACTTAGTGTTTCTGTACCATTGTCAGGAATATTCGTTTTTTATCGGTATTTGTGACCATGTTTAGCCATTTGTGCAAAACGTTGTTAGTGGTCTTATATTCACTACCATACGACATGTATGTTGTCTTTTTGTACCAAAAAGTGTCATGTGGATGTATTTATCGGCCGTTTATGCTCAAAAACGTTATTTGCAAGTGTTTTGTCCTTGTTAACTCACGGGTATGAGTTAATAACACATGTTTTCCATGGATTTTGATATAAAACTTTATTAACACATGTTTTTGGAGCTATAATACATGTTTCATTTACTATAAAAATCATATCATGCCTCCACATGCTTGAACCCATATCGTGAGAGCTTGGATTCGGCCCCCATGATCGTAGATGGATCCAAGCGTGGTCTCGTGTATGTGGGTGCACATGGTTGTCTATTTTGTTTCAAAAACAATGATCTGTTTAAAATGTATACGTACTAGGTTAAAGCTTCAAGATAAACCAAGTTTTGGCAATTCTAGTCAAACCTATACCCATGTGTTCGTGTACATATGCATGCGGTTTTCTATATGTGTATACGGTTCATGTGTATGTGTATATATATCTAGGAATGTGATGGTGTGCTTGTGTAGGAATGTATATGTAAGTGTTCATATCTAAACTTTTTATGTTAATCATCATATGAAGTGTTAAGTAGACTAATGGTTTAACAACACATTGTACTTGGGCCTTAGGTGTTCGAGTGAGGGCAGTGGATAAAAAAATGATAAGGAATTAAAGGTATGAGAAAGTTGTATAACATACCAAGAAGAAATGATTCAACTAGTGACAATGATCCTTCGTATGTTCCATACTTGGCCTTGCTTGGTTCCTTGTCGAGGTGGTTAGCCGAAAGGGTTCGGCTTGGGGTGTGGGCTTGGTCCGAATCAAGAGAGGGATAGGTAGAGGTGTAGTTTGTTTATGTGGTGAGGTGTTACCGTGATCACAATGGTTCCCTTGTTCTACACCCACACACACACACACATACACACACACACACACACACACATATATATATATATATGCAATTTAGAGATGGAGAAGACAAGAGAGTTTTGAAGCTTGTGGTAAGTCAACTATTCTAGGTGGTGGTGTAAGGGAAAGTATGTGTCCATTTTGGTGAAAAGGGTTGACATTGTGGGAGTTTGGGCTAGCATGATTTGATGTTGGCCAATTAGAAAGTTCCATGATCAAAGAGGTAGTCAACACTTGCCTTGGTAAGTTCCATATGTGCTAGAAGTTCCATGTTTGTGTAAGGGGTTGTCCATTGATGAAAACTAAGTGGCATGCTCTAGATTATCAAGAAAAAAAGATGTGTGCATGTGTGTGTGTTTCGGCCAACTTCAAGAAGGAAAATGGGAAGGAAGGTGGCTAGCTTAATGTGGTAAGTTGAGTTGCATGGAATGAAGATGAATGTTTTGGAGTTTGGTGTTTTGGATGAAAGATAGGTTAATGTGCACATTATAGGTTTAAGGTGGCATGTGTGGGAATGTATGGATGGATGTGCCGTGCATATATATATATATAATGTATGTATGTAGTTTTGATCACAACACATAATGTACATGTATTTCTTTGTTTATACATAGGAAATGTTATCTTGTGAGTTTTAGTTTTGTTATACATGTGACGAACTTGAGTTATTATATGGTGACGACTCCAAATGTCGGATGTTCACCAAGTGTTCTTTGGATTTATTTGTGGAATTTTATAACCTCCAAATGGGACTTAGTCACAAGTGACTAGGTTTTGCTTTATACATTATAACTGAACGCTCAATCGCTCTCTATTGAGCGTGTAACTATCCTGACTGTCATTGTTAATTGTTCTGGATTTAGTTAGGTGTTGCATGGTTAAATAGAGTATGTGATAAATTCCTGAACTATCCTGAGCTTTACTAGACTTGGGTGACACATAAACTGTACAATGTCTGATGCATGACTGTAAAAATGGCATGACAGTGTATGTGTGTATGGATCTTGACCTGTGAATTTGGCGGTGCCATACAAGTATATTTGGATAATTGGCCGGGTTAGTATATTTTGGGTGGACAATGTTAGTGATGAAATTTTTGGAATTTAATATGTGTTAGTTTGTGCTCGGTTTTGTTCATTAATGCATGTTTGTGTTCGTTTACGTTCATTGTTGTTTGTTTGTGTTCGCTTTTGTCCGAAACCTAAATTTAACAAATATAGACAAATAAACATGAACACGTTCATTTCTTTAACAAAAGAACATGAACAAAAACCTCGTTCGGTAACTTTTCATGAATAGTTCGTGAACACGTTATTTCCTTAATAAACAAACACAAACAAAAAAATCTCGTTTGGTAAGTGTTCATGAACAGTTCGTGAACACATTATATCCTTAACAAACAAATACGAACACGACCTTGTTCGTGTTCGTTTGGTTCATTTATAGCCTTAGGTACATCAATATAACCAGTGGGTATATTTTGTGCCATTGCGTCGAGTGTGTATATGTGAAATATGTAAACTTATACATTAGTATTCTCCATGTGAAACAAAAAACAACATTGAAATGATGATAAAAATATGTATCTGTTTGGGTTGTTGAATTTGCATTGTTTAAAGTGTCTAGTTTTATTAAATTGTGTGAAATAGAGTTTTAGAATGCACTACTTTGAGAAGGTTTTGTATTTTGCAGGTCTCAACAGGTTTAAAGTAAATTTTGGAGGCTTAAGGGGGATTTGGAATGAACCTTACAAGAACAAGAGCGTGAAATGGAGCTAAATGGAAAAATTATGGTCAAACCCGAGTGTGATAAATTTCCCAAATACTATTTACAAATTCGTTTTAAGTACCGTTTGCTATAATTCTTAATCAAAGTTAAAATTATCGTCTTGTTTTCGCAAAGCAATTGAAATAACATTGTTGATTCCCACTATCAAACACACTTTTGATACAATAAGCAAGTTTCATAAACCTATCTTAACCAATCTAGTTTAACCGCCAACCACAATTTTTTCACGATTCGAAACCCTACATTCATACTTTAGTACTTTTAAAGTTTTCGTGGGCAATGGTTAGAATTTTCTACGTATTTCACATAAAAAGTTTTGTTTTGTAAAGAAATTTGGTAATTGTCCCGACAATCCACCATCATATGATTATTGGATTGGATTTTGTAAACAAATTTTCTTATTGGTTTCAATAGTGAGGCCCAAGCAAATTTCATGATGAGCCCAATTGATATATTACATGAACACACTTATACATGGGCATTGAGCAAATTTTTTTTTACATCAATACTAGTATTTGAACCCGCGCTTCGTGGCGGGGTCGTAGGTGAATGTTGGCAATATGTATTTGTTATCTAGTATATCGATAGATTGATATAACACCATTTAGGCTTTAATCTAATGACATATATATAAACAAACAATACGGTTAAGTAAAGAGATAAAAGTTTTCTTAACCATAATAAGTTGAATGAAAAGAGAATTAAATTTGTTGCATAGTGAATTAAAGGGTTAATACAAACCATGTAGTCTTTGATTTAAACGGCGTTGCGGCGAGGACGCTATGAGAGTTTGATTAGTATCGAACACTAAGACAAAGAATAAAGAGGACTTACTAAAAAGTCACAATATTAATTAAAATAATATCTACATATGTTCGATTCGTTGTAACTGCGACTCGACTCTGAACAACAAAACATAACGACATAAAAGCTCGTAATAGTCGTACACCTAGTATTAGCCACGTGAAAAAAATTCACACCGAAATGCCAAATAAGTATGTAATTAATTTCCTATCGTTACACTTATAGAATAAAAATAATAGTATGTATAATAAATAAAATTAAAAACTAAATATAGAAATAAAATATGATCCAATTGGAAATAACTTAACTACTGCTCACGTTTTACAAATGTTAATATTGCAGTTTTTTAATCAAGGAATAATAATAAATTAAAAAAAAAAGAATATATCTAGCAGACTAGCATGATCATCAGCCAGAATAAATTCAAAGAAAAGCATCTTAATTTCATGTGTCACACGTGTATTATTACACATCTAAGTTCAGATAAAATATAAGTCTTATCAGCTGCTGACTCTACACCACCACCCACTTTATCATCCTCATGGCTTACACTCCCACCGCCATCACCACCACCTTCTTCCCAAAACACCACCAACCACCACCACCCTACCACCACCTCCGTTCCACCACCATCACCATCACCTGTTCCTCATCACCATCACCATCACCACCACAAACCACCACCATCACCAACAACCGTCAACCAATCCCTTCTCTTCTCCCATTCTCTGCCAAATACGTCCCCTTCAACACCCTCTCCAACGAATCCTACTCCCTTGATGAAATCATCTACCGGAGTTCTTCTGGTGGTCTGTTGGACGTCCAACATGACCTCAATGCTCTTAAACAGTTTGATGGTAAATACTGGCGCACGTTATTTGACTCACGGGTTGGTCGGACCACATGGCCGTATGGGTCCGGTGTATGGTCTAAAAAAGAGTGGGTGTTACCGGAAATAGATAACGATGATATTGTAAGCTGCTTTGAAGGTAACTCTAATCTGTTTTGGGCTGAACGCTACGGTAAACTAAATCTCAACGGGATGAATGATTTGTGGGTGAAACACTGCGGTATCAGCCACACCGGTAGCTTCAAGGATTTAGGTATTATTATTATTATTATTCTTTATTATTATTATTATTATTATTATTATTATTATTATTATTATTATTATTATTATTATTATTATTATTATAAAACGAGATGTGAATGTAATCACGTTTGACATTAATATATCCAAAATAGACAAAATGGAGTATTATTTTTTTAAACACGGGGTAAGCGAAACAAATTTGAAAGTGGTAGAAATCAAACTTTATTATTTTTTTGTCACGATGAGTTAATTACCGACTCATTAAGTTGTAGTGTATTGGGTCGGATTAACTCAACAAGTGGTTAGGTTAACTAAGACTTAGTTAATTACTTGATCCACAAGTTGGTGGATTAACCTGTCATTAAATAGCGGTTTAACACAGAAAGGGTATTTTCGTCCAATTGCAAAACGAAATTTCAATTGAATAAAACTTGTATCATGCTATTCTCGTTAATCAGTTTTCACGATCGTGAAAAAAATCATGTAATTGAATGCTCTGATTTTGAAACCTATCACTTGAAACGTGCTCTGTTTAAAAAAAAAAAAAACAGAGCATGATACCGAAAAAAAAATCAAAACGCACGAACATGTAAAAAAAAATCAAATGCACATCTCTACTACCTTATTAAAGAGGAGAGATAGGTAAGAAAGTAATTTCACCATCATTTTAAGATGGCATACAAAAGGTCACAATGTAAACAACTATATTTTTGCCAAATCCTTCCCTTTATGCCCCTATGTGCAACATTTGATTATAATTGTACAAATGACTAATGCAAGTCATCTCTATTATTATTATTATTATTATTATTATTATTATTATTATTATTATTATATATTAAAATACAATGTCGGTGCTACAGTACTACTGTAGCAGCTACAGTATTTTTTTTTGTGGTGGTTTATTTATTCACAAAACGAAAACCTCAGAATAAGATGGGGGGGTCGTTTTCCATTGGCGAGGCACGCAAAGGACGTGGCGAGGAGGGAAAAGAACCAACGGCAGATGAATGGTATTCTCTGTAAGTGTAGAGGTTGGCGGTTGGTGATGGTGGCGGCTATGGTTAAGAGTTTGACAGCTGAGTCGGAGAAAACGGTGGTTCACAGATCTTTAGCGACGGTGGCCTGGTGGTGGGTTGCGGAGAAGTCGTTTCTCATATTGTGATATTTTGCCCGTGTCCGTCGCCGGAGGATGACGACCAGTAGGATGACATATGTGCCATAGAGTGGGGGTTCATTCCGGTGGCGGTGACGGTGGCTTTTCCTTGGTAGAGGAGGGTAAATAGAAACTAGAAAAAGATGAAGATGATGTTTTAAAATACAAAAGGACAAACGTGAAGCAAATATAAATTTGATTTGACTATTTGAGTTAAAAATTAAAACGTGATGCTCTGAAAAGCTTTTACATTGTTGATTTTGTAAAATTATAAATAAGGATATTCATTACGTGCAATTTAGGATTTAGTTAAATATGTATATTTTAAGTTGTTATTTATATAAACATAATCATTATACAAAGTTTCCATCGCTCTTTTTATATTTAGTTTTTTTTATAAAGTATTAACAGAAACAAAATTGTTTCTCTCCTTTTGTAATTAAAACAAAAACTAAAATATACGTTAACCCCTCACTCATAGAATTTTATGACACTTGATTATTGACGTTGATGGTTTTATTATCTTTAAATTAAACAATTATATTGTTGTTATTTTCTAAATGTAAATTTTGTATGGATTCGAGTTGGTATAACTTCGACTTATTATGCATTTCGATGATATAAATTCGAGTTATCGTACGTTATGATGCCGCCGCAACGCGCGGCTGGTAACATACTAGTAGTTGAATATGGTGGTTGATGTGGGCATTTTAATACATCTGGTAATAGGTGCGTTTAAGAAATGATAATGATTGTCTGATAGGCCTGTAAACGAACCGAACGAACACAGGCGTGTTTGTGTTTGTTCATTTAACTTTAACCGAACACGAACACGAACACCTAATCGAACACATTTTTGTGTTCGTGTTCGTTCATTAAGAAATTTGTCTTGTTCGTGTTCGTTTATGTTTGTTCATTTAAACCTAAACGAACAATTCATGAACATAAACGACACAAATGATCAATATAAACGAACACAAATGAACATAAACGAACACAAACAAAAACAAGTTGATAATGATTCATGAACATAAATGAACGTTAGGGTTAGGGTGGAGAGCGGCTGATAAGTGATATGTTTAGAAATGTTAGGGTTAGGGTTAATTTTTTAGAACATATGAATTAAGGTTACTTAACAAAAGGAAATAAATAATAAAAATAAAGTTAAGTTTAATTAAACGAACATAAATGAACGAACATAAACGAACGAAAATAAACGAACATAAATGAACGAACATAAACGAACGTTCATGAACATAAATGAACGAACACAACGTGTGTTCATGTTCGTTCGTTTAATTAAACGAACAAAAAAATGTGTTCGTGTTCGTTCATTTAGTTAAATAAACGAACATAAACGAACTTCCCGCCAAACAGTTCACGAACAGTTCATGAACATTCGGTTTCGTTTTACAGGCTTATTGTCTGATAAAAAATCAGTACAAAAGACGTTTAGAAGAATCTATAAAAGTCAAGAAGGTAATAAAAAACACATGTATTTATTAAAAAAAAACGCACCTATGTAAACCAAAAGCACACACATAGTTATTAAGAATGCACGATAATTTAAAAAAAAACGCACCAATGTTAACTAAAATAACGCATATTGTTTGTTTAATAAACGCACATATATTGATTGTAATGATGTGAAATATTGTTTCCAACTCACAAATATCAAAATAGTTAGTCGTTTGATTGCCATATTTGTGAGGTTCACTAAATAAACGCACATTTAATACATATCAAAATGTTGGTTATAAATTGCCATTTAATATACTCTCTATATGGATTTTGTATGGATTCCTATCCACTTGCACCTTTTGATGGCAAATACGTGCCTTTGTTTCTAACACACCCATATGACATATTTGTGGGGTTCACTAAATAATGGCACACTTAATACATACAAAATGTGAGATATGAATTGCCATTTAATAAACCCACATATAACACATGTGGGTTATTTGAAAGTGGCATCCCCTCTTTTGTACCATCGTTTCAAAGATTAGATATGTGAAGGGATGAACAAGGTTTGTGATCGTTTATAAATTTGGATTTGAATTCAAACAAATTCACCGGTTATGAATTTGATTTGAATTTGAATTCAAGTACGTGCTTCAAGTAAATTATAATCACCTGAGATTTGAACGTGATTACATGGGATGAATCAAGGGTCTAATCTACCCCTGATAGAAATTAACAAGCATATCCCCCCCTCCCCCCCCCCCCCCACCCCTAAAAAAAAACCGTCATACACGTGGCACATTCTGTAACTCTTCCTACACTTTGTAGGTTAAGAAGACTTTGTAGCGTATACTTTCTACTATAGGGGCACAAGCATGCCCACCATTCAACACAGTGCCATGTCATTTTAATCTCAAACCAGCCAAAAGAACCCCATCACGGGAAATGCCCAAGCCTCAAGTAGCCCCATACCAAGGACCCTACCATTTTACTA